>JAYXIM010000163.1:0-119387 GCA_037575425.1 Anastrepha fraterculus | reverse complement strand
CCCCAACAGCTGGCATGGAAGCACTCCTTAATCTCCCACCACTTCATATAGCAATCCAAGAGGAAGCAGCTACGCAAGCACTCATGCTACACATGAAAGTAAATTTCAAATTAGGCAACCTCACCGGACACCTAAATATCCTAAATAAAATCAAAAACACCATAAGCATGGCTCAAGTTTCAGACCACATCGACCCAATCCTCAGTTTCACAAAAGGATACACAGTTACCTTTCCTGAGAGGATCGAGTGGAAAACAAACCCGAAATGGATGAATGATGATTCACAAAAATGGTACACTGATGGATCAAAAACACCTTATGGTGTAGGAGCAGGTGTAGTGGGGCCCAGAATCCACAAATCATACACTCTCACCAGGGACACCACTATCTTCCAAGCGGAACTATACGCAATAATGGAAGCAGTAAACATCATGCAACGCAGAAACCACAAGAGAGTAAGGATTAAAATACTCTCGGACAGCCAATCAGTCCTAAAAGCTTTAGATAGCTATACATACAACTCAAAAACCCTCTTAGAATGCCACAAGGCACTCAATAATCTGGCATCCAAAAACAATGTATCATTAATTTGGGTACCGGGACATGAGGGATATGACGGCAACGAAAAGGCAGACCTTCAAGCCAAAAAGGGGCAGATGAAAACTTCATCGGACCTAGTCCTATGTTCGGTTTCAACAAAAACAACCTAAAACAAAAAATAAAATACTGGGCCAAAACTCTATTAAACCAGCATTGGAACAATGTAGAGGGTCTTAGACACTCCAAAAAGTTATTAAGTTTCAACGCTAAAAGAGCCAACATGGCCCTCACGTTAAACAAAAAGAGCATTCGCACTCTCACAGGCGCCCTCACGGGTCACTTCACTTGCAACAAACACTTACATAAATTAGGCATAACTAACACCAGCACCTGCAGATTCTGCTGCGAAGATGAGGAGTCTATGGAACATCTCATTATCGAATGTCCGGGGTTGACGCACAGAAGGAAAAGGTTTTTAAACAAGTTCATGCTTACAGATGAAGACCTTCAATCACTCCCTCAGAAGGAGCTGGTACAATTCATAAGCATACTTAACAGTCAATAGACAGCATAGGGTGCACAATAGATCAATATGGTCGCAGTGCTAAAGGGCTACTCCTTAACCCTTTACAACCATTAACCATTAACCATTGAACTTGTCCAATCCCCAACAAATCTAATCTATTCTAATACATACTCATTGGATCTGATAATGGATTTTTATGAAGAAAGTATATAAAATATATACGAGATGTTGAAGACGAAATTAGAGAGATTTATGATGTGGCAGACGGCTTACGTTCGGTGGACAAGAGGAAGTAGAAAATGTAGGAAGCCATTGTTTCCAGATTGTCGAACGAGCTCATAGCAAGTATGGCGATGAACGGCAGAATAATCCACACTAGACCACCCAGGCGGTCACCGAAGAGATGGTACGAATGCTGGATATCCGACTCACTGAATTAGAAGAAAAGATGTTGACGAAAGTATTGACTTTAAAATAAGGCTTTCCGGTTAATTAGGCTGGAGAAAGCATAGCTACATAAACTCAGGAAGCGACTGTCTGTTTCTCAATTTGTTAAATACAAGAAACGCACAGCAGTAGCAGGGGAAAATTTCACATGCAATACGTTAACCAAAAATTTCTGAAAATCGAATCCCGAAATAAGAAGCGCATTGAACTTTACTCAACTTTCTTTCAGCAACTTTTTCCGCAGCACTAACAAACAATTACCAACTAGCAGCAGGATGTGAATAGACCAGCAACAGCAACTGGTGGTGGTGGAGGTGGTGGTGTTAGAAGTGATATTGGGGCGACGCATTCAAACAGAACACAGCAATTTTCTCGAGGAAGTGCGCCATAAGAGGCACATTTAATAGCACCACTTCAATGGCGAAAGTGTTGAGCATGACAAATGGGCTATGTTGTGGTTCTTTTGCTGTATACCTTTGCTGCTCTGCGCCACTCAAATCAACTTTTTCCCGTACCAAGTTGAAAAAAGAAAAAGGTGTGGCACCAATTGTTGCTTATGCTATTACCACAATTATTGTTGCTCTTAGGGTGTCGCATTGAGTATTGTGCGGCAGTTGGGTGTTAAGTGGCATAAATCATAGCAATAAGCCAGCGCTGAGTGAACCGAGTGCATACTAACATATTCACATATGTACATACTTACGCACATACAGACATTCAAATCCTTAAGTCAAATGTAATCGACTCTCGCACTCCGATGGCAACCACTACATGCATGCTATGCTATGCTATGGCAAATTAGACACACACAAATTAACTAAGTATTCATGCGGATTATGGCAGATTAGGTGTGTGATTAGATGCGCGCTGATTGTTTAATCATTCACTCATAGCGCCTAATGCAAAACCATAGCTAATCATAACTTAAATAACTGCTTAAGTATAGGGACAATTGAAAGATGAAAAAGTAAACATTAAAGTGTATAACTAAAATCTAATCAATAGAATAAAAAGTACAAGTAAAACTATTGATTTACTTACCACCGCCATTTTTGTAGCATAAATAAGGAAATCGCCAAACGTTTGCCAAATCGACTGCGAATCCAATAACCGATAACAGAAAATCGACTTTGCCGCTCCATGTCTCCCGCTGATCGCTACCATCTGCCTCGTCCCGTGGTGTTGGTGTCTTAGCTATTTGTCCGGTCGGTGACATCGCCAAGGCGATGTCCTCTTCTTCGTCGACGCCGCACTCTAAATCTGAAAAATAAATAGGCAGACGTGCATATAAGAATATTTTAACAATACGTAAGTGTTTTGGGTTTATTATCTATTTCATTAACGCAAGTGTCTACTCTTCGTCAATAGAAAGTAATAACAGGTAGTCCACACTGTGGATTTTTTTTTTAACTCAAAAAAATTAACAAAACTTAATATTTTTCGAATTAGAAATTATTCGAAACAACAGCACGCTTCCATAAATCTGGCTGCCTCTGCAGACTTCGCAGTAGCGCATCCTGTTAACTGCTAACTGGTTACTTTACGGGCCACTGTAGCTTGAGATATCACTTAAGCAAAATTGCTCTCTGAGACCTTCATCTGACCTTCTGTGAAATAAATATTGAAGATATAGACCCCGTTCTTCGAGAATGTCCTGCTCTAGGCAGAAAAAACTACACCACTTTGATGGTATTTGTATGCATCCATATATGGTAAATTGTGGAACAAGAAACCCCAGAATTCGCTAAAATTCTTAAAAAGGCCTTAAAGTATAGGGTATCTCAGCAGGTTTCTCTCTTTTGTGCTAAGTTCACAGGAGCCTAATAAAAATACTAATAATTATTAAGAAAGGACAAATCATGCTTGGTTAAAGCGATTACTATTTTTATTGTTATTAGAAAGGATTTAGCACAACAACCAGAAAGATCTATTGTGCCACTTTCATGGATTCAGAGTAAAGGGTTTTCCAATGAGAGGTGTTATTTTGATATTCAAAGAAAAATGCTATTTTTTTAAATAAATGATCGGATGTTTATTTCATTACAAAGAGGAAGGTATGCCGTTAATAGTGGAAAACAACATCAGGCAAATGATCACCACGACCACGCTTATAGGCCAATATTCTTTTCATGAAATTTTCCATAACCGAATTGCAAAGTGGCTGCCCTATGTCCTCGATAGCCTCACGAAGTCCATCTTTGAGGTCTTGAATCGACCCGGGCTATTGACGTAGACCTTCTCTTTCACGTGGCCTCAAAGAAAAAGGTCACAAGGTGTTAAATTACAAGATCTCGGTGGCCAATTGTGATCACCTCTTCGAGAGTTAATACGGTCCGGAAACTTTCCCCGTAAAAGATCAATGGTTTCGTTGCTTGTATGGCACGTAGCGCCGTTTTGTTGAAAATAAACGTTGTTCAGACCAATACCATCCAATTCCAGTCATAAAAAATCGTTAATCATCTCTCGATAGCGCAATCCATTGACCTGTAACACCAGTTATTGGAAAACCCTTTATTAAGAAAAAAAATATTTATAATAACTCAACGCCAATGGCATGAGCCGTCTGTAGATTTATTTTTCTTGCAAAACAATTATTAGATTTACGGTTTTTAAAACCAGTTAAACTCTTTTATTAAGTGATCTCTGTATCTAAAGGCATATTTAACAAAACTCAAAAATGTATCCCAATGATTATTTTTCTCATTGAGAATCTCAATCAGTTGTGAATCATTTAAAGTAAATTTTCCGGAAAAGACTTTTCTATATTCTCTTAATATTGGGCAGTGCGCCAGTAAATGTGTCCAACTTCGTATTCGAAAAAGTAAGGTCCAATGACTCCGCCGGACTATAAACCACACCAAACAGTCAGACGTTGAGGATACAGCCTCTCTCATTCAACAATAAATCATGGCTTTTCTGAGCCATTTCGATTCGACAATTTTGCTTGTTGACGCAGCCACCGAGGTGGAAATGGGCCTCATCACTCAAGATGACTTTGATGTAATTTCAGATCATTTTCATGCATTTCAACGACCCAATCAGTAGTGATACGACGTTGTTGATGATCGGCCGGCTTGAGTTCTTGTGTTAACTGGACTTTAAAAGCCTTAAGACCCAAATCTTCATGAAAAATTCGGTGTGGTGACGATTGTGGAATGGATAATTCCAAAGAACTACGAGAAATGAACAAACCTGTTTTATTCAACACTTTCGGCTACAACAGCAATATTTTCAGCTGTGCTTGAGTGACGCGCACGGGTTTTATTCTTCACATCACTAACTTGTCCCAACAGCTCGAATTTTTTCACCAATTTCTGTATTGCGGCCCGACAAGGTGCTTCACGATGACCCAAAGATGTTCGAGTTTTACGAACCGTCTCTGCCACATTTTCACCGTTTTTATAGTGAATTTTAATAATTTGAATGCGTTGTTTAAGCGTGAATCGTTCCATTTTTATTAATGGCGTAGGTTCTACTTGTCAAATATCAAAAAATGACAGCTTCAAAAGTGACATCTACCGAAATAGCGGGCTATTAAAACTAACTCCTGTTTTTGGAAAACCCTTTATTATTATTGTTATTATGAAAGGATTTAGCACTGCTATCTGAAAGAACTATTGTGCCACCTTCATGGATTCAGAGTATTTCTCTGTGCCCATTTGTCCTATTTTATTGAGTTTTAGTTCCCCCTCTGGTAAACTAAGTTTACCCAGGTATTTCCTCCGATTTCTTACCACATTCTGAATAAGTATCACCTTTTTTTTATTTTTATTTAAACATATCTCTAACTCTCTCTCTCATGGAAGTACACTTCATTTCAAAGAATTTTTTTAATGCTCATAGCGTCGCACTCCTGCTTAAAACTAACCTCACACAGCACGAACTCCGCTAATCATTCGCTTATCGCTTTGATTGTGCCTATAAAATCTAAAATCTGCAGACTAAATCTTACACTTTTTGTAATGACCGCCGCACATTTAATAAAGCCCACTTTAATTGCTTAATTGATGCCTGCTTGAGCACAATTTCTCAGCTAGAGATGAAATCCATGTGTGGGCAAATGTGACGAACACAAAAGCGTAAACATTCTTTATAAAAGGAAATAGACCAGTAAACTCGAATTCTTCTGTCATTTGTCGGCAAAAATTATTAAGCAAGAAAAAAGTCTTAAATAATCCGTATACAGTAAGTCCGCTTAAGCTTCAGCTCAAAGTTCCAGACATTTTTTAAAAGAATATAAAAGAAAAATAATTTCTATATATGTTGCGATGTCATGCACAGTGCTTAAAATAGCCATAACAAGCACACACTCAAATAAATAGGTTAGGTTAGGTTGAGTGGATGTCATCCGACACACTTAGGCCTGAATAGTCCGATTGTGATGCCATTGGAGACTCAGGAGTGTAAGTCTTCTCTGAATCAATCTATGCATTCATGAATTTTGTTAATTTCAGCAATTCAATTTGTGAGACCTCTTCAATGCTGTCAATAAAGGCGAATCCGAACGTGGAAAACCTTTTTCGGTGTAGAGCAATGCAATTACACAGGAGGTGTTCCACGATTTCTTCTTCTTCAATATCTTGATAGCTTCGACAAAAGTCATTATGTGGTGCCCCAGTCTATTTACATGCCTTCCAATTAAACAATACCCTTTTAGTACCCCTATCGAGTTTCTCGCATCCTTTCTCCTAAGATTCAGTAGCGATTTTGTGCGGCCGTGGTTTCATTCTGGCCAAGTTTGTCTTCTTATTTGACAAAAAAAAAATTTGGATTTCCTCCAACGAGCTTTAGGAGCATTGACAGAGTGTCCATCTATTAATAATTTGCACTTAGCTAAAGAAATCGGCATTAGTAAATTATCTGTGTAAATATTTTGTCTCGTATCTTCCCTTGCATGCTCATCTGCTTTGCAATTACATTCTATATTCCTATGGCACCCGGATCAGGTTTATTTTAAAATATTGCGATACTTCGCATAATAATTTATGGCATTCAACTACTGTTTTAGACGAATGTTTTACTGTCACTAACGATTCCAGAGCGGCCTGACTATCCGAGTAGATATATACTGCCCTCGTAGTTAGGCGTCTCTTATTTAAGAGCAATAAGTCTCTTATGGCGATAACTTCTGCCTCAAGACACTTCAGTCCTAATCACTGAAAGGGAAATGAAAGGATGCACGTAGCTTAGCTTTTCAGAGGTAACTCCTCCACCTACTTGTTCCTCAAGCTTAGATCCGCAAAAAATATACTGACAACATCCAGAGGACGAATTACCTGTTAGGATGGTCTCGCCTAAGCATCTCACGTATCACTGCAACCCCTACAGGTTATTGGATGGAACGGGATCATGCAGCCAGACTTAACCTGCCTTTAAATCCCATCTGCAAAACCTGTCAGGCGAAGGCATCGGCCACAAAAATATAGACATCACACGAGAACAGTGGTAGAATGGCACGAGCGAATCGATACGTCTAGATCCTCAGCAACTTCTCTAACGGTGATTCGCTGATTGGCCAATACCATTTTCTTCATTTCATCAATTTTTTCGTCTGTTGTTGAAGTGCTCCGTCGTCCGGCCGCTTTTCGTCGTTCACATCTTCTCGGCCTTCTGAGAACATTTTGTACCATCGATAAATATTGCTTTGGTCCAAAGTAGCTTCTCCGAAGGACACAGTCAGCATTCGGATTGCATCCGTGCACTTTTCGTTTTTCACACAAAATTTTATACAGGTTCTTTGATCCATCTTTTTGAATAGTTAAAAATCGAAGACAAGCCGAAACACGTGCAAGCAAAGTAGCTGTCTTTTTCAACACACCTCGTAAGTCAATTGGCAATAAGTATAAAATAACGTTCTGTGCTTCTGTGGAAGTGGTTCTAAGAGCTGCTCTCACACATAAGATTACTGCTCTTTGAATACGAGCCAATCTGTTCACAATAATATTTGTTTCAAGTGCCTGCCACCATACTAATATTCCGTATTGTACTTACAATCCAGTCTTACCACTGCTGAGTATAACCAGTGTATGTACAGGGTGAACGATATGAAGTGTTACCAACTTCACACTGCTTGTATCTGTAAAACAGCTCATGACATCAACGTCAAAATTGTTCTAATGACAGTTCAATATATTGTTTATAAGCCATCAAAAGCATTTGTGTCTCAGTTTTGTTGAATTTTTTTTTCAGATTCAAACGTAATAGTGTGATTGCGTTATACATATTTGGCTGGAAATTCACAACCAGCCTAAAAAATAAGCCAGTATGGATACGCTGAAAAAAGCGATTATACGAGAATGGGCCAAAATACCTCAAGATCACATTTGTGCAGCATGCAAATCATTTTTTAACCGTTTGATGGCTATAGTTAAGGCAAAAGGTGGTCATATCGAGCTAAAGTGAATTTATGTTAAAACTGTAATCATTTTTAAACAATTTTGTCTTTAAAATCAATAAAAACTAATTTCACACAAAAAAATTATGGTGTTTCAATAGGTAACACTTCATATCGTTCACCCTGTACTATTCTCGGAGATGGTTTTCTTGCATGAGTAAAGTGCTTTCCTCACTCTGCCTTCTACATTTAAATTCCAATTTAGCTTTCTATGTTTTATCTAAGTATAGAGCCAGATATTACAAATTCGATTTTCATATAAACAAAGCAAAGTTTGTTACTATTGAATTTCATAACTATACAAATTCTGCTGAAAATTGGATTTGAAATGAAACTCAAAGAGGCATAATTTATTAACTTAGTTGCAATCACTCTCGCCGCCGTACAGTGCTGCCGATTCCCAAAAAGCTGGCCAAAAGTCGAAAAAAAAGTTTCTAGATAGAGTTTTTTTGTCTTTGGGTTGGCTACAGTAATGCCTTGAGTAGTGAAAACCGTTCATAGCAACGTCCTGTACCCTAAGTATCCTCTGTACTTTCAGTCGCAACGTGGCCTTCGTTTGAGCATCGTATTACTGTCGATGAATAGTGAAAGTTGTACACATTTGAAAGATTTTGTAATGGAGTAAATTGAACAAAACCAAATGGAATCATCTTCGGAAGGTTAGTAAAATACGAGAAATCTTTAGTACATATCAATACCTCGACACAAAATTTTTAGCTGCAGCAATACGTAGATACATTTTTTGCAATTTTTTTTATAAAATTTGAGTTTTCAAACTGTATAGTAATACAACGCCGTCATATGCTGCTTTGAAACCTATGAAAGGTTACTCAAAAAAGTAATGGTTACTGAATAAAACAAGATTCAGCTGCTACCACTTGCTACCTTGTGACCCCGAAAACATATAAATTTACATGCATCTTGATTATGTTCTAGAATATACGCTATTTCACGTGAGAGGGTGGCCAATAGGGGTGGAAGGGGGTGGATTTTCAAAATGTTAAGAAAAAAATTCGTATTTAGCGACCCCGACAACCCCCGAGTAAGAAATTTTGAATCAATTACTTAATTTTTTGAGTTTTGGCCAGCTTTTCGGGAATCGGCCGCACTGTGCGCCGCATTATCTCACCTTTCCACATACATATACGTATGTACTTATTATATATACTTATACAGCGAACTGTCGATAACGTGAATACTCCAAAATATGAACACCCGAAAACGTGAAACAAATTTGTTGTGGATTAACTACTCTAAAACATTAACAAGGAAGCTCTACAACATAGAAAATAAGCGTTTCAAAATTTGCATGTAGCTCCCAATGAGCTCAAATAATTCTCAACTTTCACTTAATTCTGAACTTTCATTGAAACCAAGTGAAGCAGTTGAGATTTTCAACAAAGCAGCTGGCTATGAAAGCGCCGCTCAAAATGATATGAATGCATTGAGATGTCTAAGTCTCAACCTTGTATTTCAGGTACTAGAAAAACAGAAGACACAAAAAAGATGACTAATTTTTTTAAATAAAAAGTACTTTCAAATTTATACTTCATATCATAAAACAATAAAACATGAATTTAATTGCGTAAATATGTATTGACTTTTTAACTGTTTGGCATTCGAAAACATGAAAACTTTTGTTAATGTGAACTCTCTTGGTTTTAATTAGTTCACGTTATCGAGCGTGCCCTGTATATACCATACAAAATACTTTCTATATGAGTTTAACACTCCCAACGCCTGTTTGATTCTACTCTACGTACCGAAAGCCTCTTAAGTTTCCAAACAATCGAACAGCTCGAGTGCCGCCCTAACCAAACGTTAACCGTTCGAATCCTTTTTACAATTTTTTTCTTCTCA
This sequence comes from Anastrepha fraterculus, assembly GCA_037575425.1. Lineage (NCBI taxonomy): Eukaryota > Metazoa > Arthropoda > Insecta > Diptera > Tephritidae > Anastrepha > Anastrepha fraterculus. The sequence goes on along the minus strand of JAYXIM010000163.1, from coordinate 109,620 downwards.
CAGCAACAAGTATGCAAATGACATGAATGGCTTTCAGATGCTTTTTGTTGTATTTGGAGATACATTTGTGTGTGTATTTTTGGAAATTCATATGTGTCATATCTGTACACCTCGAAAAGTATTCGTTTTTGGGCATTTTCTGAGAAGGGTCCCATTAGTAGGAAATGTGAGTATGAAAATAAATTAAATTCCCATTAACTTAATTCGATTACTATTAGAAAATCTCAACGATAAATAATTCGAAAGCTTGGGAATTGTGAAACTAATTCTTCTTGCGAAAACCCTTAAGTTTTGAATGCAAACACTTCAATAAAAATAATTAAAGTTTGTAAAGATAAAACTCCTCGAAGCAACACCTCACTAGACGAAGGTCCACTCTCTTCTGGCTATGAGCCATATTGTATCTCGTGAAAGAGAAGTTAATAATATATAAAGCCGCGGCGCAGTACCCCGACCGAAGTTTTTATATTAAATATGGCAATCACTGTTCAGATATTCATCAAATATCAGCTGGAGTTCCGCAAGGAAGCGTTCTAGGGTCACTACTATGTGTTTGGTTCACCGCAGACATACCACCTCCTGTCGAATCCAATTCACCAATTGCTACGTTCGCAAACGATACAATACTACTGACATCAGGCAAAAGCTTAGCTATCGCTACTGAAAAACTGAAGCGATACACAAATGCAATTAAGGAATGGTTTGATAGCTGGTGCCTAGAAATAAATAAGGGCTAAACTGAATAAAATTTACTATATGTAGTTCCAATTAAAATATATGGCAAAGCACTCACAATAGCACCAACCGCTAAATACCTGGGAACTCACTTGAACTCGAAACTAAATTGGAATTACCACATCAAACAAAAAGTCAAACAAATAAAGGAAAACTTTCGATAACTTCATTGGTTAGTCTACCCAAAATATAAGCTTAATATACAGAAAAATTTGTATCTGTTCCTGTTGCTGTACAAAACAATCCGGTTATATGGACTACTGGTGTGAAAAACGGCTAAAAACACACATACAGCTAAAATCTGATGACAAAAATCTAAGTTTCTTCTACTATAATCGAAGATTCTTCGATTTCTGACTATGTCTGATACACGAGAGATGATGGCATCCATAGGACTTTTAATAAAGGGCCTTGAGAGGATGAAATCAAAAAAATAACAACAAGGCCCTTTGACAAAATACACAAGCACAATGCAGAAATCAACAGACTTCTAGGAAGTGAACGAAAAACTAAAATGCGTCTAAAGATAACTCGACCAAGCGACCTAATAAATGCTATAAAATAATAAATATCTAAAAATAGTTAAACTGTTATTATATTGTTGTTAAATGGTAATTACAGGGTTTGATTGAAACGTAATGAGCCCTCCCGCGCGGAGCGTCTGCCAAGCGATCAACCGAATCGACTGGTGGGGGGAAATGATCGTTGGACCTCCCCCTTCCACTAGCAACCGGTCACAGTTCGCTGGCAACAGCGGTGCACTCAACATCGCTCCGCGCGAGAAAACTGTTTTAAAAGTGTGTTAGGATTTTGCAGTGGCGAAAATGCAACGATCGTTGGAGCAACGTTACTCGATTAAATTTTGCGTAAAGCTAAATAGTTTGTACCTTTAGGAAGCACTGTAAACGCGGCATTTTACAAAGAAGTGCTCCTTCGACTGAAAAACCGCGTCGCCCGTGTTCGGGCCGACGGGTCGGATACCCCTCAGGGCAGTGTACTTTCTCATCTGCTGTGGATATTGGCAATGAATCAATTGTTAAAGAATCTTGAGGAAAGGAGGATACACGTAGTGGCCTACGCAGATGATGTTGCAATATTAATAAGAGAAAAATTCCTAGATACCCTCTTCAATATAATGCAAAAGTTGGTGGGCTGTATCGAGTGGACTTGAGGTAAATCCCTACAAAACAGAACTAATCATGTTCACCAGAAAACACAGGATACCTGTTCTGAACCCCCTACCCTTGAGGGAATCACACTGTCAATTGGGGAAGAGGCAAACTACCTAGAACTAGTATTAGATAGGAAACTCTCGTGGAACAAACGATTAATGATAGAGTAAAAAAAGCAACCACAGCACTCTATACATGCAAAAGAATTGTGGGCGCAAAATGGGGCCTAACCCTAAAAATAGTACACTGGCTATATACAGCGGTGGCAAGGCCTATCATGATATACGGTGTCTTAGTTTGGTGGCCAACACTTGAGAAAGAACAACAGTAAAACGCTTAGAAAGTATTCGAAGAGGTGCTAGCCTCTGCAGCAGTAGACCTGCATGTGAACACATCCTTTACCACAACTTTCCCAACGAGAGAGAAGATTGGGACAATGAGGTAATGGACAATAGAAACGGAATCAGCATCTATACTGATGATTGCAAGCGAAATGAACAAATAGGCGGAGGCCTTCATTCTGAAGGAATGAATGTCAACATCTCATTCCGGTTACCGGATCACTGTAGTGTATTTCAAGCTGAAATTCTGTCTATCAGGGGAGACCTGCTAGCCCATTTGGCCAATATTTTGTTTCATACATAATTGAGCTATAGCAATATTATCATAATAAAGAGAAATGATAATAATTTCCTAAAAAAATTGTATTTTATTAAAAATCAACACCGGCCCTTGAAACTTAACCACCCTTTATATGGAGGAAATACGCAACACAGACAAGGAAAAAAATTATAAAAATCAACGAGATATTTCAGCAACTTCAAACTTGCACTTTATACTAAAATTTAATAAGCTAACGAACTATATACCAAACATTTTTCTAGAAATTCTAAATAAAAAACCGTGATATTGGTATGAAAGCTTGCAGAATTTTTCTACTTATTGGATAAATTTTGAGCATTGAGTTCATATGGGTGTTGTTACTTTACTTTTGTTGCTTTACTTAAAAAAAAAACAATGAATATTCAAACGAAGAAAGAAAAATAAACAAAATGTAGATGTGCAATCATTTTGTCGCGAGGTTTATATATCCTTTAGTGGAGGTGCTGTCTGACTGGCACAGCCCAGACCCAATTAGCATAAAATATGCCATTTTCATAATATATCCCTTATTAGTTGCTTGACCGAGTATCCCGTCAAGTTTGTAGTTTATGTCTCGTTATTGTGGTTTTTTAAGAAGCCTTTTTCGTGGTAGAAATTCACTCGAAGATTCCCCTTTGCCTGTCGAGGGCATTCGAAAAAACTTCTTTCATAATACCCACTGTGGTTATGTTCACTGACGAGTCAAAAGTTAGTCATGCATAAACCCACTCGACTACTGATCCCCCATTTGCAGTTGATAATATCAAATGAAGCCGACGTTGAGTACAATTTGCATAATTTTATTATTCATAAACTTTCATATGATTCAAAAACTGTTGTACTTAAAGCAGCAGTGTTTGTAGGGCTTTCAAATATATATTTAGATATATAATTATCGCTTACACCCTTTTTGGGTGTTTGGCCGAGCTGCTCCTCGTATTTGCGGTGTACGTCTTGTTGTTGCTCCGCTCCATAAATGGAGAGACCTACAATTTTAAGTAGACTTCGAACGGCAAATATTTTTTATGAGGAGCTTTTTCATGGCAGAAATACACTCGGAGGTTTGGCGTTGCCTGCCTAGGGGCAACCGCTATTAGAAAACCCGTTTCGTATCACTTTGGTGTTTCACGCACGGTGATTCGAACCTACGCATTTCCGAAGGCAGCCATGCACCAACCCATTCGGCTACGACGGCCGCCATAAGCTTTTACTTCATAGCACTTACTAATATTTTGATCCACATTATTGTCTGGCGCTCCTATTTCGCGAAATTTTCAAACCACGCAAACTGCGGTTCTGTGTTTCGAACAAAATTTCACTGATTTTTCTTCCAACTAACTGGGCAACTGCAAAAAGTCTGAAATTTTGTTGATTTACATTTACGTCGTCATTTGAAACCACACCCCTGCTTTCTCATACGATAGTAGATTTCTCTGAAAGTATGCAGCCTAAAGCAGCTTTGGGAAATTTTCAAAACAGTTTAACTGCATTAAAATCGCTTCTGCATTCATTTTCAAAAGCCAATAAATTCTAATACCTGGATTCACGCTTACACCTGAATATACAACCGCCGGCATTTTTCACAATTTTTTCACTGCCATTTAGCACTAGAAAGATTACTTTTAGAACACCGTTGCGCTCAAAATCTACTAAACATTGCCCGTTAGTCGGCCTTTATATTTTCACACAATAGCGGTAAAAAAAATTAAGTCTCAAATTAACAAGTATTTCTTTTGTTTCTCAAACAAATCTGTTTTACTCAAAGCGCCGCCACACTTTACGTGCATTCTGTTGCGCTACCGAATTTCAACTGATGTTGCAAATGACAGCAGCGCAACTCAATCACAGCGCTGAAGCACGCAACTCTCACACTTTCCACATTTATAAATACCCTAATTAACTGATTCTAATTGGCATTTTGCAACTTTTTAAAACTTGATTTCTTGTTTTCATCCAAATCTACTCAGACTATTTTCCTTATGCATGTAAATATGTGGGCGCAGGTAGTTAAATTTGTTTTGCATATTTAAAAATGCATTGCCTATGAGTGGATACGTTTTATAGATTGATTCATTATTTTTTAATTTATTATATTTTATACGATGCAACAAGTTAGCAGCAAGTATACACTTTTATGTGCATATGCAAATTCCATCGCAAGCCTTTATATGCAATTTTACAAATTTGACATGCCGGCGGCATTCGATTTTATTGCAATGCGATTGCCTTTAGTGTAACATTCGGAAAAAAGCAAGCCAATCTCATATCCAGCTGGCCTCAGTGTACGTATATGATTACTAGTTTTAATCTTTATTTTATACAAAAATAGTTAAAGGCGCACCCCTGCAGCAATACATTGCTACAAACTCGTGTGCACGCCCTTGCAAAGACGGCACGAATATTAATCCATGTTAAAGAAAAATAAAAAAATCGTGTATTCGTTGCAGGGCGAACAGACGCAAGGTCAGAAAAAAAAATTATCAAAAGTCAACGAGGATTTTAAGCCATTTCAGACTTGCAGCTTATTATACTAAAATTTCATGGACTATAAAACTGCGGACCCAATTTTCTCTTACTTTTCTTTTTTAATTCTGTTAAAAAGTTTAAAATTTTTATAAAATTTTTCGAAATTTGTATACGTTGTGTACAAAGTTTGAAACATGCTTAAGCCTTTGCGGTCGTATTCAATATGGACCTGGGTGTGGTACTGGTCGGAATGAGTTTCCGTTGAAAGAGCAGTGATAGATTATGAAGAATAAACAAGTAGTATTAATTCTATAAATAAATAAAGGTTGATCAGATTGGAGGTACTTTCCCCAATAGGGTTTTTTTTGGCAGATCAAGTTTGACTACTTTCAAACTAAATTAAGGGTTTTCCATTAACAGATGTTATGAATGAATAGATTGCGAATTGAGAAGATTAACAAATTTGATGGTATTGATCTGGACAACGTTTATTTTCAGCAAGGCGCTACGTGCTACACAAGCAACGAAATCATTGATCTTTTACGGGAAAAGTTTCCGGACCGTGTTATCTCTCGAAGAGGTGATCACAATTGGCCACCGACCACTGAGATGTTGTGATTTAACACCTTGTACCTTTTTTCTTTGGGGCCACGTGAAAGAGAAGGTCTACGCCAACAGCCCAGGGTCGATTCAAGACCTCATTTGGGCCTTTGAATTCGTGAGGCTGTCGAGGACATAGCATTTTTCTTTGAATATCAATAACACCTCTTATTGGAAAACCCTTTACATAATTTTTTCAGTATTTATTGCTAACTCATCATAGAAAGACTTACGCATCAACAGCGTTCACAAATCGTACAACCGACGCTCTGTGAAAGGATTTCATCGCGCACTCAAGCCAAATTATGGTGTATATAACCGTCCTACCGAACGTACTATTCGGTAAACCATTGGCAATATTGAGAATAATTTTACATTATTGGATAATACTCACCCGATTTGACCACTTATAGCCCGAAGTGAAGAGAATATTGCAGCTTTAAAGAGAGTTTTGCCAAAGACCCGAAAAAATCGATTCGGCGCCGATCTCAACAACTTGGCCCCCAGCTTATGGCACTACTTGGGCGATTTTACGCAAAGATTTGAGAAAGTGAAAGTGTCCAAGATTTGAAGCCGACCGATCTTCCAAAGTGTCGAAATTTCAAATGTTGGGCTCTTGAAAAACTAGCCGAAGATTCGCATTATGGGACCCGAATTTTATTCAGCGACGAGGCCCATTTTTGGCTTAATGGCTACGTCAATAAGCAAAATTGCCCGAAGCTATTCAAGAACAGTCATTACGTCCATTGAAAATAACTATTTGGGGCGACTTATGGGCTGAACGAATCATCGCCCTATATTTCTGCAAAGACCAGGCTGGCGCCAATGTAAAAGTGAATGGGCAACGCTATCGCGCCATGATAAACAAATTGCCGGAAATTGAAGCCCTTTACCTTCACAACATTTGGTTCAAACATTTGGTGCCATATAGCCCGTGAAGCAATGGATTTGCTGCGTTGTCGTTTTGGTGAGCAATTTACATATCTCCGATCTCGGATCAGTGGATGGGCCACCAAGATCGTGTGATATCCCACCTTTGGACTTTTATTTGTGGGGGTAAGTAAAGTCGCAATGCTTTGTGGATAAACTAGCTTCTTTTAAGGCATTAGACGCCAACATTACGAAAGTTATTCACCAGATACCGACCGAAGTCCTCCAGCGAGTCATTCAAAATTAATGATAAAAATAGGCCGAATTACGTCGCACTTGAAGCTAACATTTGAAAGTGATTATCTTTAAAAAATAAATATCATGAATGGTTCTACACAAAAATAGTAAAGATTGCCCAATAAATTTGAATTTTCGTTGATTATTTCAATTTAAAATCCGATATATCTAAATTGATCACCCTTTGCAATATACAATTAGTATGGATCCTTGATGTGGTTGTTGAGAGTAGACATACAACCGTAAAGAGTTAATACCATATAGTTTTTGTGTCTTTGTTATAAAGAGCCTTTCAAAAGTGACGCTTAAATATTATATCACCAGTGGATTACTCTTAGAAGGTACCTTTCTTTTATGTCATCTTTAACATTTGTCAAGTAGATAGACGTACAATTTTACACAATACAGAAACTCGTTAAAATTAAAGAAACTTATTATGAAAATGGTCGATCTTTAAGAAATTATAAGATCGGGAAATTCGTGATTTTTCTGGTGAAAATACTCGTCCGAGTGAGTCGAAAATTCAAAGATTGGTGAAAAAATTTTAAGAAACTGGTTCTGTTGAGGATAGAAAAAGGCAGACGAAAAGCTGGACTTCTGTTGAGAATATTGCTGGTGTAGCGCAAAGTGTTGCTGAACAACCTTTAACAGTGATATCTCGACGTTCTCAACAATTAGACATTCATGAATTGAGTAGCAGGCGGACTTTAGCTGTAGACGGACATTTGAATGGTGCACATTTAAATGATGTAATCTTTTACATATAATTGTTAAAAGCTGTATTTTTATTTATTTAAGTCTATGAACCTTACAGACTAGATACACATGTTTACTTATATTTATTTTGAGTCTTGAGGTACAAAATATTCTTACGAACTACCATTTATCTAGATGTAGATCAATCTTGAAATTACAACAAATATGAAATACCTGAACGAAGACAAAATACTAGTGTTGTGGCGCAGAGAAAAACATTCGTAAATATTTAACAAAAGACGGTCTTGATTGCGTGAAATCAACATCTAAAGCATTGACGATTAGTTTAGTCCAGCAAAGTTCTAGATATGAGAACGTAGACCCCTTCACTACTTCTAGAAAAAGCAACTTTAAAGAATTCCGAATGGCGAAGATTTCTTTAGGGTATATTAAAAGTTATCTTTTCTGAAAGAGAAGGGCAGTCAATAGAGTCATTTATGATGCTAATGACAAATCACCACGCTAAACTGGATCTTCTGTCCTCAAGTGTGGAAAGGCTAATTAATGAGAACCAGAATAGTAAGAAGGTAAAGGTAGTGAAAAATTGAGAGAGCGGAGAGCAAGTTTTAGAAAAAAATTGTTGAACTCGCTCAAAGTGGTTAGATTGAATTTGTGTATATAAATGGCGCGTACACTCTTTTTGGGTGTTTGGCCGAGCTCCTCCTCCTATTTGTGGTGTGCGTCTTAATGGAGGGACCTACAGTTTCAAGCCGACCCCGAACGGCAGATATTTTTGTGAGGTGATTTTTCATGGCAGAAATATACTCAGAGGTTTGCCATTGCCTACCGAGGGGCGAACGCTATTAGAAAGGCCTCCAAATAAAGGCTGAATACTCCAGGCTCGACTTAACCAATGCACAATACAAAGATTTAAATGTGTAGGGGTACGTAAACGCTTGACAGTTTCGACGGATAAAAGCTAACATCGAATACGAGCGCGAAAGAATATAATGGGCATGTCTATTGTTTGTCAGCTTGGAATCCAATAAAACGCCAAAGTCCTACATTTGGTTCACACATTGTAAGACAGAGCCCGCAAGACCATAAAAAGTATGCAAAATGTTGCTATGTCTACTATTGCTTACATGAAAGCATTCATTGATAACCTGGATTCACGTTTACACCTGAATATACAACCGCCGGCATTTTTCACAATTTTTTCACTGCCATTTAGCACTAGAACGATTACTTTTAAAACACCGGTGGGCTCAAAATCTACTAAGCGTTTCCCGTTACTCGGCCTTTAGATTTTCACACAATAGCAGTAAAAAAAATTAAGTCTCAAATTAACAAGTATTTCTTTTGTTTCTCAAACAAATCTGTTTTACTCAAAGCGCCGCCACACTTTACGTGCATTCTGTTGCGCTACCGAATTTCAACTGATGTTGCAAATGACAGCAGCGCAACTCAATCACAGCGCTGAAGCACGCAACTCTCACACTTTCCACATTTATAAATACCCTAATTAACTGATTCTAATTGGCATTTTGCAACTTTTTAAAACTTGATTTCTTGTTTTCATCCAAATCTACTCAGACTATTTTCCTTATGCATGCAAATACGTGGGCGCAGGTAGTTAAATTTGTTTTGCATATTTAAAAATGCATTGCCTATGAGTGGATACGTTGTATGGATTGATTCATTATTTTTTAATTTATTATATTTTATACGATGCAACAAGTTTGCAGCAAGTATACACTTTTATGTGCATATGCAAATTCCATCGCAAGCCTTTATATGCAATTTTATAAATTTGACATGCCGGCGGCATTCGATTTTATTGCAATGCGATTGCGTTTACAGTAACATTCGGAAAAAAGCAAGCCAATCTCATATCCAGCTGGCCTCAGTGTACGTGTATGATTACTAGTTTTAATCTTTATTTTATACAAAATAGTTAAAGGCACACCCCTGCAGCAGTACATTGCTACAAAGTCATATGCACGCCCTTGCAAAGACTGCGCGAGTATTAATCCATATTAAGCAAAAAACAAAAAAACTTGTATTCGTTGCAGGGCGAACAGACGCAAGGTCAGAAAAAAAAATTATCAAAAGTCAACGAGGATTTTAAGCCATTTCAGACTTGCAGCTTATTATACTAAAATTTCATGGACTATAAAACTGCGGACCCAATTTTCTCTTACTTTTCTTTTTTAATTCTGTTAAAAAGTTTGAAATTTTTATAAAATTTTTCGAAATTTGTATACGTTGTGTACAAAGTTTGAAACTTGCTTAAGCCTTTGCGGTCGTATTCAATATGGACCTGGGTGTGGTACTGGTCGGAATGAGTTTCCGTTGAAAGAGCAGTGATGGATTATGAAGAATAAACGAGATTTATTAATTCTTTAAAAAAATAAAGGCTGGTCAGATTGGAGATACTTTTTCCAATAGGGTTTTTTTTGGCAGATCAAGTTTAACTACTGTCAAACTAAATAAAGGGTTTTCCATTAACAGATGTTGTGAATGATTGGATTGCGCTATCGAGAGATGATTAACATTTTTTATTTTCAACAAGACGGTACTACGTGCCACACAAGCAACGAAATCATTGATCTTTTACGGGAAAAGTTTCCGGGCCGAGCTATCTCTCGAAGACGTGATCACAATTGGCCACCGACCACTGAGATCTTGTGATTAAACACCTTGCACCTTTTTTCTTTGGGGCCACAGGGTCGATTCAAGACCTCAAAGATGGAATTCGTGAGGCTATTGACGACATAGCATTTTTCTTTGAATATCAAAATTACACCTCTTATTGGAAAACTCTTTACATAATTTTTTCAGTATTCATTGACATTTCATCATAGAAAGACTTACGCATCAACAACGTTCACAAATCGTACAACCGACGCTCTGTGAAAGGATTTCATTGCGCGCTCAGGCCAACTTATGGTGTAGGTTAGGTTAGGTTATGGTGGTAGTCGGTCTGCACGACCAACTCACTTAGACCTTACAGGTCCGTTGTGATACCACTGTGCTACACGGGAACCTCGTTTATCTTCCTTCGTGGAACCATTTCGTGGCTCTTATGAAGCGTAGTATTGATGCCAACCCCACGCCCGACAGTTCTGTAAGAGAGTTAAAAAAGTGTTTACCTAGACAACCTGCTCTGATTTTAGCTAGGGCTGGACAATTGCAGAGGAAGTGCTCAACTGTTTCTTCCTCTTCCTCATCTCTGCAACTTCTGCAATATTCATGGGAGAAGACTCCTAGCCTCGAGGAATGCCTGCCAAATAGCCAGTGACCGGTTAAGCAAGCCACGACCTTCGAGATATTGTCTCTTGAGAGACTAAGCAATTCCTTTGTTCTTTTCCTGTTTATTTGCGGCCATAGTAGCCTAGCTGTTAGACACGTATCTTCATTTCTCCATGACCTATTGGCCTCTTGGATAAAGTGGTTTTTTATTATTAGTTTACTCGTGGCCATGGGTATTCCAATGGTACTTTTATCACTCAGCAGTTGGAGAGCGGTACCCTTTCTGGCTAGCTCATCTGCTTTACAGTTTCCCTCAATATCTCTATGTCCCGGAACCCAAATAAGGCTGACCTTGAATACGTCACTAATATCATTTAGAGCTGCCCGGCATTCCTGTGCAACCTTCGATCTTAGTAATGCCGCATTCATTGATTTGATGGCCGCCTGGCTATCCGAGAATATATTTATAGTCGTTTTTGTTAGGGCGTGCGTATTTAGGTATGTAGCCACTTCTTTTATAGCTAATACCTCTGCCTGATAGACGCTGCAGTAGTCTGGTAGTCGAACGGATAGTTCCAGTCCTAATTCTTTCGAGAAAACTCCGTAGCCAACCTTATCGTCTAGCTTGGAGCCGTCTGTATAAAAGTTTAATTCCCCCTTCTCCATGGCCTTCTTGTATGCCACTCCCTTCTTGACGGTATACTCGTCTTGAAGAGTCTTTCAAAGGTGAGTCTAGGGATAGAGTAGTCTATTTCTTGTTTATGACTATTCAGAGAGTGCAAAATGGAAGCGTGGCCAAAGAACCGGTCTTTCCATAGCGCCATACTTTTTAATCTGAGCGCCGAGGCGGCGGCCACGTGTTTTCCTACCAGATTTAGGGCAGGTAAGTTGATTAGCACTTCCAGCGCTTTGTTTGGAGTAGTCCTTAAGGCGCCAGAGATGCACAAAAAAGCTGTTCTTTGGACCTTACTCATGGTTTTAGCGTAAGTCGCCTTTTGAGCAGATGGCCACCATGGTGTATATAACCGTTCTTTCGAGCGCACTATTCGGTAAACCATTGGCAATATTGAGAATAATTTTACATTATTGGATAATACTCACCCGATTTGACCACTTATAGCCCGAAGTGAAGAGAATATTGCAGCTTTAAATGAGAGTCTTGCCAAAGACCCGAAAAAACAACTTGGCCTATCTTATGGCACTACTTGGGCTATTTTACGCAAAGATGTGTGAAAGTAAAAGTGTATAAAATCTAGCTAGTCCAAGATTTGAAGCCGATCGATCTTCCAAAGTGTCGAAATTCCAGTCGTTGGGCTCTTGAAAAACTCGCCGAAGATCCGAACTTTGCGACCCGAATTTTATTCAGCGACGAGGCCCATTTTTGGCTTAATGGCTACGTCAATAAGCAAAATTGCCCGAAGCTATTCAAGAACAGTCATTACGTCCATTGAAAATAACTATTTGGGGCGACTTATGGGTTGAACGAATCATCGCCCTATATTTCTGCAAAGACCAGGCTGGCGCCAATGTAAAAGTGAATGGGCAACGCTATCGCGTCATGATAAAAAAATTGCCGGAAATTGAAGCCCTTTATCTCCACAACATTTGGTTTAAACCTTGGGAGCCATATAGCCCGTGAAGCAATGGATTTACTGCGTTGTCGTTTTGGTAAGCAATTTACATATCTCCGATCTCGGATCAGTGGATGGGAGCGGAGAGCAAATTTTAGAAAAAAAATTGTGTAACTCGCTCTAAGCAGTTAGATTGAAGTTTTTTGTAAGGTCTCCAAATAAACACTGCATATTCCAGTCTCAACCTAACCAATTCACAACTCAGAAATTTAAGTGTGAAGGGGTACGTAAACGCTTGAGAGTTTCGACGGATAAAAGCTAACATCGAATACGACTGCGAAAGAATATAGTAGGCATGGTTATTTTATGCCAGCTTGGAATCTAATACAATGCCAAGGTTGTACATTTGGTTCACAGATTGTAAGACAGAGCCCGCAACACCATACAAAGTATGCAAAATGTTGGTATGTCTACTATTTGTTACATGAAAGCATTCAGTGATAAGTATTAAGCGTCAGCAGATTTTTGCGGCACCAATCATTGACTCTATTTATGTCAGATTAAAGGTTGGCTGCGACACGTAAATCCTACGATGCTTGCAAATATTTTAAATTCATCAGCGAAAAGCAAAAAATTGGCAAATTTGAACCAAGTTAGCTATCATTGACGAAAAAATAGGGGCCCGAGGATGTTACCTTAGGGGACACCTGAGGACGCGGAGAATGTTGTTGAAACAACATTGTCAACAATTAAAAAACAGCGCGTATCAGTTAAGTAGGATTTAACCCAGTGCTGGCACTTTGGAGCTTCCCGGACTGGTTGACTATGCACTCCCGCCTACACTTACCATTACAACGTTTACGACCCTCCTACGCTCAAGGGAAGAGTGTGAACGGAACGTGATAAGACAGGGCGAGTCTATGCATGTCTACACAGATGGTTCAAAGCTCGATGGCAGGGTGCGCGAAGGTGTATACTCCGATCATCTGGGGATCTCCTTCAGTTTTCGGCGCCTCGACTACTAGTGTCTTTCATACTGAACTGATGGCAATAATGAAAGCTGCGACACTGGCGATAAAATCACTCACAGTCGACAACCTCCAAAGTAGCCATGAAATGCCGAACATCTTTTAACGAGATGGCTGAGTCATTTCGCTTAAGGATAACAGGGGCTCGTGGCCATCGCGACATTAAGGGTAACTGAAGAGCCGATGAGCTAGCGAGACTCGACACCAAATTGACCAATGAGTACATAGACAATGATATAAGCATACTTTTAGAAACATAAGTTCCTTATCCTTGAAGAAATCGTAAGGTAAGCGAACGAAAGATGGCGTAGTGAAACCACCTGTAAAATCGCCCCTCAATGCTAAACGCTCAGAATGTTTGCTAAGCCAAAATAAGCAAAATCATAGCACACAGATTTCAGTCATAACGGGGCACTGCCTAGTAGGTAGGCACGCCCAAAGGATGGGTGTGCAAGCATATGACTTCTGTAGAAGTTGTCTTGATAAGAAAGAGGAAGAGACAATCTGGCCCTTCTGTGCCACTATCCTGCTCTAACCAGTCGCAGATTTACAATTCTAGGCAGACACTTTTTTAACGAATTGGAAGATATCAGTTCTGCAAAAGTCGAAGATATTCTAACATTTTTGAAAAGCACACACTAGTTTTAGGAGAGATAGGAAAAGCTCCCGACGAGGCATCACAATGGTCTATGAGCCTGAATGTGTCCTACCGGACAACCACTTCAACCTAACCTAACCTAATGCAGGGCAAAAATGATGAATGAAAACCAAGAGGTCAATTCCAGGAGGATACTTTCACAAAAGCTTTCGAGAAGTCAGTGTGGTTGGTATCCACCTGCGACTTATTTTCAAAAGCAGAGAAGCAAAAATCGCTGAAAATAGCCTGATTTGTGACCTTTGAATGATTTGCATAAAAATAGTGAAACCTGAAGGAGTCTAAATTTTTCCTTCTTTTATTATTTATTTTGTATGTATTTTTATAAAAAATAATTTAAATTGAAAAATGCAATAATAAAAGTCGAAGCTTGTGTTGGGCTTATAACTTTTGCAACGGCGCATATTTGGTTTAGTTTTTATAAAGAAATATTTAGAAGAAAAAACATTTTTGTGTTTAAATTCAATTCCCGAAAAATAAGTTCTCCGAACTCGCCTTTCTTATTTCACAGCATCACATTTTAAGAAAATTATTTAAAATTTATCTCAACCTCTGCGCAGAAATTTTTATTTTTCAAGACGTGAAAAAAATTATTTTGATTTTTTTTTCATATTTTTATTACCTTTTCTTACATTTGTTTTGAAAGACTTGGATTTTTTCAAACATTTGAATGGAGTAAGTCCGGTAATTTAAAAATTTTTAATTAGTGTCATAAGCTTTGAAATCAACTCTAACCTTCACGCTCGCAAACACTTCTAATTCAATTAAACCTATTTTTATTTTTTATTTATTTTCAATTTTGTAATCCAAATTTACCTTTATTTCCGAGTGTCAAATTAGAACTATTCTGGGCGCATTTTCAATTGGCTGCGGTAGTGTGCATCACACGTCAAATATATGTACATAAATGTTTCGCCAAAAAAGTAATCAGAAACACATTTACGAAAATTCACAGAATACTTTTTAGCGAATATAAAATACTAAAAATCCCCAAAATGCGGAACATTTGGAACAGATATTACTTTTAATGGAAACAAATGAAAATCAAATAATTATATTTTTATTTTATATTTTTTAACCGTACGACCAAAGTTTCTTCACTCAATCCATTTGCCCAATTTTTTATGAGAGTTTATGTATATGAGTTTTAATCACTTAGCACTGTTTTACTTTTCAAAAACTTTCTCCAACTTTAACACTTTTCACCTGTTTTCCACCAAGAGTGGTCCTAAGCCGACCGTGACATTTGAACGAATGCAGAAATGCCCATTGGTTCTCACGCTTTTATAGCCTAAATTGGCGACGACAGCAAGGTTGAATAGTTAGTGGCGACAAGTGGTTGCAATACTCAACACTTAACACATTTGCTGCATGCAACACAATGCCAAACATTCAAGCACACATCCATATGTGCATAATTATGAGTGTGTGTGTGTAGATACCAATAGATGAACGAAGTTATAGCCGAGCAAGTATCCAATGTATGTAAAATTAACTGCTAAACACATATACAAGCCCATATGTGGATGTGTGCGTAGCTTCGTATAGCTGACCCGAGAAGCAGGTTTCAAATTAAATAGCAAATGTAAGGCAGGCGGAAAATGATGCGCAAGCGCAACACTTTTCGGTTTATTGTATGTGCATATGTATACGTAAGCATAGCACAAGCAATTGGCGCGAAGATCCTCTATTAGGGGTGGTGGTGCTAAAAGCTCTTGAAGCGAGTTCAATTTTTCGTATATGAAACTTGTTTCCGCTTAGGCTAAGCATTTCGTCTTAAAAAAATTATGAAAAGCTCTTTTACGAGTTTCATCAACTTTTAATAATCTGTACGAAAAACTCACTCATACATATGCATACGAGTACAATATTAAATCATTCGATAATGCGTATTATATTCGCAAGGTAGAGAGCAATATTAAATGCAATCCTAAGACTCTTTGGAGTTACATAAAATCTAAGAAGGTAGGTAGGTTTGGCAGCCGCATCGCATATAGGGACAGGAGTGGGTCCGTTGTGAGCTGCAGGGGCAGGGCTACATTTCCTCTTCCAGATTGAGCCATCCTGAGCTTTGGACAAAGCGTAAACGGTTGTTGATTCCTAAAGTGTATAGATCATCCATATTCATGACGAAGTAGGGTCTTAAATATCGGTTCTTGCTTCTGGCTAGAGCCGGGTAAAACATTTTTGATCTGCTTCCAAGTCCTCCTCATTCCTACAGCTACGACAGAAATAATGCATGTAAACGAATAGTCTCCTTGCGTGATTTCCTATGAGACAATGTCCTGTGAGGGCCCCTACTCTCTCTCTTAGCTTTACAGTCTGTGGTGGGAAATAGCGTCATCAACAATCCTCCTCCTCGAACATTCATCGCTCTTAAGTCTGCTTCTACCTCATCAAGCCATCTTTTTCTTGGTCGCCCTCTTGAGAACCCCTACTAAAATACTAATTTGTAGACACTCAGATTTGATTAGTGCATCCATAACAAAGAGCTTACAAGTTGCGAAAGGTTTCCCCATAAAAATATTTATGTTTGGCTTTCAGGTATCTTAATTTCTCTTCTATTGAGAGTTAATCAGCCCTACAGTTCTCTATCATATCTCTGTGGCCTGAAACGCAGCATAAGATAATGCAATACTGTTTAGCAATCGCATTAAGGGGTTAGGGGTAGTCAGAGGCCCGAAAAAATGATGATTTTCACGAATTTTTTTTTGCTACTTAATTAATTTATTTAACAAAAATAAAAACATAGCATAAAAACATCATGTTTTAACTTGACTTCACCAAAATTTCAAAAAAAAAAAATAATAATTGCAAAAGTTATCGCTGTTTGTGTGAAGCCCGTTTCTCCAGAAGTCCCTTGCGGTGAACATCACAAGTCCTTGCAGATTCATCTAAAACCAATCGGACAAGAAAAATTAGTTTTATTAATAGATAATCTTGTGCCTGATCGAATTTCCAGATTTTAGAAAAAAAACCAACAGTTAATTGTTAAAAAAAAATCGAAATTTAAAAAAAAAAAAAATCCTTCGATCAGGCACAAGCTTTTTATGTTTTTCAAAAGCTGTATAAATTTTATTGAAATCTACGTAGCAGTTTTTAAGTTACAGTGTTCACCAGTTTGAAAAACATAGTTTTGAGAAAAACGCATGTAAAGTTTTGCTATCGGCTCCGGAGCGGCCGAGCGCCCTTTGTTAATTGTTGAATAACTTGAAAAGTATTTGTCGGATTCACTTCAAATTTTTACACAATATTTTTAAAACATTATACTTTAAGAAAATGCAAAAAAAAAAATCGATTTTTTGAAAATTCTGACTACCCCTAACCCCTTAAGAGATTGTTGACGATCCAGAGCCCGCAGAGCAGCTTGTCTGTCTGATAGAATGCAGATATCTGTTTATGATATTCTGTTTATTTCTAACCATCTACAGTGATCCGGTAGTTCAAAGGATTCACTGATAAAATGCTCGTCACAATATAACACTGATCCTACACCGGTATCAATTTTAGATCCGTCCGTGTAGATCTTAACAGGTGTGTTGGGTGATGGATTTTCTTCAGGCCATTCCAGTCTAGAAGAGATTTTCACTGTGGAAAATAACATCCGGCAAATGACCATTACGACCGCGCTTACAGGACAATATCCTTTTCATGAAATTTTTCATAACCGAATTGCAAAGTGGCTGTCCTATGTCCTCGATAGCCTCACGGATTCCATCTTTGAGGTCTTGAATCGACCCTGGGCTGTTGGCGCTTTCACGTGGCCTCAAAGAAAAAAGTCACAAGGTGTTAAATTACAAGATCTCGGTGGCCGGTGGCCAATTGTGATCACCTCTTCGAGAGATAACACGGTGCGGAAACTTTTCGTTGCTTGTGTGGCCTGTAGCGCCGTCTTGTTGAAAATAAACGTTGTCCAGATCAATACCATCCAATTCCGGCCATACAAAATCGTTAATCATCTCTCGATAGCGATAGATAACACCTGTTATTGGAAAACCCTTTATGTCTGCATAGGAGTCTAAGATGATTGAATGTCCATGTATAACAGTCTTCCATTGTGAGCTCGCTCTAAGCCTTAAAGCCGAACAGGCAGCTGAATATTTGCAGAAGAGATTAAGGGGGCGTAGATGTAACATGATGTGCAAAGCCATGGATGGCATAGTTTTCATGACGCCACATAAGGTTAATTCCGCTGATCTCTGCACCTTATTCAATGAATTAGAATAGGTCTTTTTCTGCATATCCCACCACCAGACAACATTTCCATATAGAAAAATGGGCCTGACAACTGCAGTATAAAGCGAATGAGCAACCTTAAGTATAATTCCCCAGCTCTTACCTAAAGCTCTCTTACAGGCACAAAAAGCTAGGCTAACATTTCTAACTCTTTCTAAGGTGTTAGACTTCCAAGTCGATTTCCTATCTATGCTTAGTCCCAAGTACTTGGTTTCTTCCGAAATAGCGAAAGACGATTTTCTTATGCCTAACTCCGAAAAGGGTTATAAATTTTAAGTGGCTTGTTTTTACATAAATTTCCTAAATTTACTTTACCAAATGTAACCTATTCTAACTATTCAAAATTCACTGAATGCAAATATGCATATCATTTATTTATTTCACTCAAAATTAAAGGTGTTACTTTAAAAAAGTGATAACGTATTTATATGTCGAGAAACTGGCTTTCTCTTGGAACAACATTTCCACATCTCCCGAGTAGTCAACGAATTCCGCACCGGAAAAACTACTCGCCTTTTAAGGCAATTCATGAACTGATCCAATTTTTTGGAAATGCCCATTAGCGAGTGCATGTGCCATCGGTTGAAGCATACATGACTGATAATTGGTGGAGTGAGCAATGTCTAGAGAGTGCGGCCATCACTCCCGCCACATGAGGGCAAGTGTTATCATACCTGAAGCTTACTTTGTCGCGAGTCTCTCGATAGGCATCTAGGCATACCGTTCAATACCGGTCCCATGATGATTTCACGCGATTTTCAAAGTCATAAAACATCGAGTACGTTTAACCTAATACCGGGCATTATCGCCCTGAATATTCGTTGTCGCCCGCCTTGAATAGTTTATTCCATTCACGATCTATGGTTAGTATCCATGGTGTGGCCAATATCAGACCGTTAGCCGGCTCTCAGAGAATTTGTCAGTATCAGCGGGTGGGCTGATATAGCGGGAGTTATGAATCGGTTTGTTCACGAAAAACCTAAGAATGAGTTAATGATATACGAAAAAAATTATCAGAATGTCTCTTCGTTGCCATCTGAATAACGACAGAATTACCGAGTGAAATGATAGTGCAGATTGCAGCTGGCGATAAGATTGTTTTAGTGGTACATGAAAAAAATCAATACAGTCTCGCTCATGTTGCGTCGTTACTGTCTGAACAACGACTCATTGGACGAGTGTGTAGATACAGGGTCAGGCACTCGAAGTATAACCAACTTCAGACCGCTCGCGCAGCTGATGCACGAACATCAGCTGTCTGATAGTTAGCTAAATGACAGTCCAAGGTATTGTTTACAAGCGCGCGGAAGCAGTTTGCCGAGAGTAAACGCGAAAACAAAAAATCAAACGTAAAAGTGTAATTGCATTATATTTGACTGGAAAATCAAACGTAAAAGTGTAATTGCATTATATTTGACTGGAAAATCACAACCAGCGATTGTTCGTGAGCTCGAGCGCCTTAAAGTAAATAAAATTTCTGTTTATCGCGCCATACTCGTTACAATGATACTGGTAGCAGCGCTAAACCTCATGGAGGTGGACATAAAAATATTCGCAACGTCACGTGAAATAGTTCACTAAGTGAATAAGTAAGTGGAGTCCCCGACGAAGTGTCAATCAAATGACGAAAGAACTAAATATATCTGACCATAGCAGCCGCCGCATACAGAAAAATGATCTCAAAGTCAAGCCTTACGAGATCCAAGGGCACATGATTTCACACCAAAGCAGCAACAAGTCAGACTTGAGAGAGGGAAGGAGTTGCTACGCTTGGCCAAAAGCGGTCAATTTCCGAACCTTGTGTTTTCTGACGAAAAAATTTTTCAACTTGAGCAATTTGTAAACTCCCAACACGATAGAGTTTATTTGACCGACCGTTCATACGAGAATTTGAGTAATCGATTGGCCACCAGGAGGCAGCACCAGCCACAGATAATGGTTTGAGCCGCTGTAACCTCAGATGGGCGCTCTCCAATCTTTTTCATTGAGCCTGACGTCAAGGTAAATGCGAAATACCTGTATTATCGGGAAAGTATTCTGGGCGTTGTTTTGAAGCCGTAGGCAGACAAACATTTCGGTGGCAGACCATGGACGTTTCAACAGGACTCGACACCGTCTCACAAAGCTCGAGTGAATCAAGAATGGCTAAAAAATAACGTTCCGAACTTCATAACGTCCACACAATGGCTATAAAATTCACTACACGCGAATACGATGGCTTATTCTCTTTGGGCCATTTTGGACAGCAAAGTCCGGACTAAAAGACTCACCAGTCTCAAGGCGCTGAAAAAAGTCATTGTCCGCGAGTGGGCCAAAATACCTGCATGTCACATTCGAGCAGCTTGCGATTCGTTTCTGGACCGTCTCAAGGCCATAGTCAATACAAAAGGTGGTCATATCGAGCAAAAGTAAATTGATTCTTAATTTTGTATTATTTTCACATATTTTTTACTTTGAATTGAGTAAAAGTAATTTTCCAAACTAAATTTATTGCTTTTTTAATTGGTTACACTTCGAGTGCCGGACCCTGTATATGTGAAATAATTGTGCAGATTTCGGCTGCGAATACTCCTGCGAGTATTTCGGACAGCCGAAGTTCGCCTCACAATTTTGTTTTTCATCAAAGTTATATTGGCCAAACCTAGTAATCTATCATTTTTGGTTAGTCTCAGCGTAAATATTTAAAAGCATTCAAGGAGATTTAGCAGAAGCAATAGAAGCAGAACATCAAAACTTCCGCAAATTAGTAGAATTTAGCAATAAAAACTGGCATCTTGGACCGAAAATAAATTTATGAGGAAGTGCTAATGCTGTGTTGCGCTTATGTTTACAGATGTCCAAGCACACAATTTTGGATCTGTCCAGTTCGACTAACGTTTTGCATCACGGTCATCTGTCGAAAACATAAACAAATTAAAAAACATTTTCGCGCTAAAAATTCTGAATGAACTAAAATATTGCGGCTGCCAGGCTATAAGAGAAATTGACTGGATTAAAAACAAATTACACCTATCGGTAAGCTCCGGCTTCGCCCCTATCGATATGTCTGCAAACACAAATGTATATGTATGTATCATATTATTTGTACTTATTTACCTTTGCGCTTTATTTTCAATAACAAATTTACACGTAAATTCAGAATTGTTTATTCATGTGCGCAAAAAACATCTTTCAACAAATATCTGATTTTAAATTTGTTTTTACTATAAAAATTCTACCAACAACCATCGAATAATGTAAACAAACCAAATTGATTTATCAATTCTTTAATAAAGCAATCAAGCGTGTGCCAAATTTTGCACATAATTTACAAAAATGTCCAAACGGCGATGAAAATATGAGTAACGCCAAGCACAACACCGAATTTTCGAAGCCGTACAAGTATTTTTGAATCTCAAAATACTTTCATAACATTAGCCGCGTTCATCACAGCGGCGTTGTCAGTTTTCCGATGTGCGAATTAGTGTCTGGCCACTCGTCTGCTGTCAAGCGAGAAACAATCAAATATGTGTGTATGTATGTGCGTACAACAACAAAAGCAATGCACCACCCCCCACAATCTGCGCCAATCGACTACAGCAACACAGCAACACACAAACGAAGTCTAGGCAGGGGTTCGTACTCGTAATAATTATTGTATTGCCAGACGTACGAGATTCAAGTGCGAAATTATGAATTGCCTGCGCACAAACTAGCCAAGCAACAATTGAGTCGAAGCTATTTCGATGATTTTTAAAGCAATCTTTTTTCACTAGATTGGCTTGAATGCGCTTGGTTGCAGTCATCTGTAGCCAATTTTTTATTATTTTTTCTTTGTGTTTTTTTATTTATCCACATATTTTTGTGTGTATATGCACACCTTTAATTATGTCTGAATGCACGGGCATGTTTGTATAGGCAAATACGTGTACATATCGGCTTGTTGTGCATTAGCACGAAATACAAAACGCAGAACATTCCTCGTGCGTGTTTTACTCTCTCAGATTCGAAAATATTCCGTTGAGCGATTTCGTATTTTTCAAAAAAAGCGAAAACTGCCGGGCACAGTGTCTCACTTGGCATGACTGAGGAATTCATTAGCATAATTTTAGCTTCAACATTTTTCTTAAGAGATTAAATACATCCAGAATTTTCAAAAAATCATTTTTTTTTTGTTTTTTCGATATTTCGAAAGTACAGTATTTTAAGAATATACTGTGAAATTTTCATGCAGAAACTCCCGATATTATAACTTCTACAGCCCATTAACTAGGTAGAGAGCTGGCCTGCGTGCTCCTGTACCTCAAACTTTGAACTCGGTTTTTTGGAAACTACTTTTTCCTGCGCGGTCTGCATGATAACTCATACAGTTTTTAATATTTTTTGATGCGGTTTTTTTTAAATATTCGAAAGTGTTTTCTCTATAGATTTGATTTTTGAAATTTTTTTTTAATTTTATAAACATAATTAAAGTGCGACATTTATGACGTAAAACGAATACTTTTTTAAAATGCCGTAAATTGGAAAATTTTTCGGAATTCATTATTTTACAAGATTTTTTTTCTACTTTTTACAGATCCATCAACATCAACAAGAAGAAATTATGAAGGCGGTGGAGCAACTTCTTTTTTCACGTGATTTTTTATACACTAATTTTTGTAAAGAAAAATTAAAATAAATTTTTTTATAAAGTTTAAATACTAATAAACAATGATAAATTTTTTTTATATTTATTCCTATTGTTACCCCTTCTAAACCCTCTTTTTCTTTTAGCGCATTTTTGGCGTTGCTGGACGTATGTAACTCCTTAAAGTGTTACCAACTTCACACTGCTTGTATCTGTAAAACAGCTCATGACATCAACGTCAAAATTGTTCTAATGACAGTTCAATATATTGTTTATAAGCCATCAAAGCAAGTGAAGGCTCGACTTGAACGAAATCCACGTCGAAGTGGAAGAAAAATGGCCAAAGAACTGAAAATATCGCAAGACAGTATTCGACGCATATTGAAAAATGAGCTGAAGGTCAAGGCTTACAAGTTCCAAAAAGCACACGATCTTTCACCCCAGCAAAAAAAGTTCGGTACGAGAGAGCAAATGAGTTGTTGCGCTTGCACGAACGTGGTGAATTTCCTAAAATTGTGTTTTCTGATGAAAAAAATTTCCCAATTAAGCAGTTCATAAACACTCAAAACAATCGTGTTTACTTGACCGAACGCTCATACGAGAATTTGAGCCTACGTATGGCCACTCGAAGCAATTTCCCATCGCAAGTAATGGTTTGGGCCGCAGTGGCCGCTGATGGACGCTCTCCAATCAATAAAAACTAATTTCACACAAAAAAGGTATGGTGTTTTGAATAGGTAACACTTCATATCGTTCACCCTGTATATGTATATTAGTTTGGGGAAAAAGAGATCCATTATTTTTGCGTAAAATTTTTTCGTTAAAAGTATAAAACTATTTTGTGGTCGATCTTTAGCTCCTGGACTATGCTACGAATACTAACTTGCCGGCCAATTTCGATTATTTCTGTGATTTTATGGATATTTTCTTTAACATCAAAAATTCTTGAACGGAATCAAAGAAACGAAAATTGCACGCAATTAACGGTTACAATATCGGTGCCGGCACCATAAAGACCATTCACAACTTCAGCGCTCTGGCTTGCATTTTCGCTTTTATCACAGATAAACTGTAAAATGTACCGAATTTTCTCTTTGTTGACTTCCATTTTTAATACCCTGTAACTCACTACTGAATGGAATAAAAGAAAACAAAAAACAGCAAAAAAATTTATTTAGTGTGGAATATCACCTTGACAAGTAGCATAAATTTTAAATTGTTTGATCCATACTTTATGAGATATCGATCACTACAGCCATCTTCCGAGAAAGTAATGGATTTATTTTTTTTTTAAGCTATTTGAAACAAAGCCAATACGTACTTTTTTATCAATTCCGTGACTCAAACGACCCATTGTATCATCAATACTTCCTGCGAGCGCATCAGCGCAACGATCGCGAAATAGCAACAATTGAGCGGCCAGTCTGAAATGAAAATTCCTCGGCATCGGTAATTCGGAAAAATCCGCGCAGCAACGGCCATAGTGAACACGCGCATTATATTCATTTTTATTGTTCGAGTACCTCGCCTGCCGTATTTAGTTAAAAATAGAAAACCGACGATTTTTTTTTTACCCATCGAAAAAAGCATAAAAAATACTTTAATTGACCGAGAAAATGTAATTATATTCACACTTAATGTAAAGAAAATTGTGTTACAGACTTGCAAAAAAAAAACAGCTGCAGAATACAAAGATAAAAGAAAATTTACCAAAAGTAGTATTTATAATCTTTATATAAGTGGCTCGCAGTGAGAAAACAAATCGAAGAAAAGAAATGCAAATTCAGAATGTAAATGAAGAGCAAAAGTGTTGAAGTTGTTGAATTTATTGTATTTTATGTACGAAAAACAGACGGTGCAGTGCGGCAAGAACTGATAGTGGCAAACGGCGACCGACTCAAAGACCCAATGCCTTGATTCAGAAACATGGGTTTCCTGCATATATTTATTATGTATATCAATATTTTTACACACACACACACGCACACGTAGTTCTATGTGTTTGTTAGATTGTGGGTGCATGTTTGATGAAATTCAAAATGCGCTGATTCAAAATTCTTCAAAAACGCATAGTCATCAATAAGTACAGAAATCAATCAAAGAAAGCAAAGCATTTTCGTTATTTGAGAAAATATTATTATTCTAGTTTTATTTTTATTTTTCCATCTCAACATTGCTAAAAAAATGTTCGCATTCAAATGCAAGCAAACAGTTTGACAAAGCTGTATTAATATATACATGCATACATATGTACAAATGTGCGTATGTATGTATGTATTCTAAGTTCAGACATGCAGAATCATTCTATGGAATGTATGTACGGATTTCAAAAGAAATTGAGAACTACACTCCACTACATGCTCAGCCGCTCTCTTTTTCGTGCTTGTTAAATATGTATGTATGTATGTATGTGCTTGTGTGTATTTCGTGTGTTCAAATGTTATTGCTATGCCTTCTAACACATCGGAAGCGCCATCAGCAACACCATCACGATCAGAAATGCTTTTTTTGCTGATCTGTCAGACATCACAAAATTTCGAAATTCGAATGTAGTAGCAAATACAAAATTGTTTACATAGGTAGGTGCACTAATGTGGTTGTCAAAGCCGTGAATTCACATACTCGTATAGATGAGGGTGTCTATGCTTAATAAAAAATGCCTGTTAATTCCTGTTAATTCCTGTTTGAACTTATACATATGTAAGTAACACTATCAGATTTGAAATGTAAAAAATTAGTCTTTGTGCATATATAAAATCCTAGAAAATTTGTTCGAAAGAGCATTGCTCAAAAACTAATGCCCCGATTTTAACATTTCTTTTATCATTAGGGAGTTTAGATAGCTTATGTGCAACACTCTTTTCAGTTCGACTTTGCTGTTTGCTATTTGTGTTTACAAAAAAAATAGTTTATTAAAAAATAGACACAAGTATTACAGCAGAAGCTTCCTAATAGACTAAGAGCTGGCGGCCGCGGAGGTACTACGATAACACCTCCGGCTAGAATTTTGAGAAGTGGTTGGGAGAACCATGAAGCAGTGCCATTTGCAAGGATTTTGCTCAAAACCCCTGCAAAAAAGACGTCAGACAACTTAAAGTTGCAAAAAAAAGTTGCTAAAAAAATGTTCGTACCTCCGGCTGAAAATTTGTAGGCTTACTGTTTGAAGGTCACAAATGCTGTATATAAATCGTCAGACATCTAGATCGCTGCAAAAGTAGTGTCAGACGACCCCAAATTTGTAAATTTTTTTCGAAAATTTTTTTTTTTTTACCTCCGTCTGACGTTCTCACATATTATAGTGGGCACTATTTTAAGTGTATATTTAAATCGTCAGACGGAAATACCGTTGCTAAGTCATCCTACAATATCCGTGAAGTTCCGGTCTGCCTGAATTCTTTTTTTTTTTTCGGAATTTATTTTTGTTACCTCCGTCTGACATTTTTACATACTATTGCAAAAAGCATTTCAAGTACACATTTAAATTGTCAGACGAAAATACCGTTGCAAAATTCTTATCTCAAGCTACATACAGTGCTACATATTCGTTTAAACGCATTGCATTTTTTTCGTTTACTTTAGAACTGTTTTAAGATTACAACAATAACAACAACAAATATTATTCCAAACTATTCGTTTAGGTTAAAGTAAACCATCGTTGCATTTGTTTATTATCTATTGCTTTTTGTTGTAAAATAACGGGTCTCTATTTAAACTTGTGCTTAGAAATGCTACATATTCGTATAAACGCATAGTTTGTTAAAGAGTGCAGTAGTGAAATTAAAAGTGATTAACTTGTGAATATTGTTTGTAACTGAATATTTTGGTAAATTCTTACAATTTTTTTACACATTCATTCAAATTTCTTAGCTAGATTAAATTTTTTAACCTAATTTCTTCAGATTTTCTAAAATGCCTAATATGTAGCATTTCTAAGCACAATTTTAAATAGAGACCCGTTATTTTACAACAAAAAGCAATAAATAATAAACAAATGCAACGATAGTTTACTGTTACCTAAACGAATAGTTTGGAAGAATATTTGTTGTTGTTATTGTTGTAATCTTAAAACAGTTCTAAAGTAAACGAAAAAAATGCAATGCGTTTAAACGAATATGTAGCACGTACATATATACTTGATATAGAATGCCGGAAAAAAACAGGAAAATAGGTTTGGGCACGCTTAGTGTAGAAATGTCGGGAAAAGAGAACGTTTGTGTGAAAATGGCGTCTAATAAAAAGTGTGTGATTTGTCAACTTAGTGACGAAAGTGATTCAATACCGTTACTAAATTCGAATAAACTGCAGAAGTGTCTAGAAGTGCGTCAAGTTCGTGAAAAATTGAAATTGAAGTATAGTGAGGTTTTTTTGCCTGCGGAAATAAATGAAACACATGTTGCAGAGGCAGAAAGACAATACGCATCCGATGAGGATGAAGAACAGGATATAATCATCGAAGACGACGAGTTCGATGATGAATGCAACGACTCCGATACCAGCAACATTCACAGTGATAATGACGAGAACTGAAAAAAAATTACTATTTAAAAATTCTTTTTAAATATAATTAAAATGAAATTACATTTTTCAAAATAAAATTGAAATGAAATTATCTTTTTTTACAAACAAAATAGAAATAAAATTACTTTTGTTAAAATAAAACTACTACTCTTCAAAATAAGATTGAAATGAAATTATTTTTTTTACAAATAAAATAGAAAAAAAATTACTTTTCTTCAAATAAGATTGGGATGAAATTATTTTTTTTTTGTGTCATGTACTTAGTCATAATATTTTTTTTTTCTTAAACAAACTTACTAAGCGCACAAACTATTCAATAATAATTCTCTACAATACACCGAAATCAACATTTTTATTTTATTCAGACGAAGAATCTTTTACTTTTTATATGTACGACACATGCGTAAAATTTTCCCTTCAATTGATATTCTTTTATTGCGTATAGTAACTCAACAAAGTATTTCAATAAGTTAAATAAATGATGAAACTGTATTCAGCAATCTGGACTGGAAGTTCGCGATATCGCAGAGGTATTTTGCAACGGTATTTTCGTCTGACAATTTCAATGTGTACTTGAAATGCTTTTTGCAAAAGTATGTAAAAATGTCAGACGGAGGTAACAAAAATAAATTCCGAAAAAAAAAATTCAGGCAGACCGGAACTTCACGGATATTGTAGGATGACTTAGCAGCGGTATTTCCGTCTGACGATTTGAATATACACTTAAAATAGTGCCCACTATAATATGTGAGAACGTCAGACGGAGGTAAAAAAAAAAAATTTTCGAAAAAAATTTACAAATTTGGGGTCGTCTGACACTACTTTTGCAGCGATCTAGATGTCTGACGATTTATATACAGCATTTGTGACCTTCAAACAGTAAGCCTACAAATTTTCAGCCGGAGGTACGAACATTTTTTTAGCAACTTTTTTTTGCAACTTTAAGTTGTCTGACGTCTTTTTTGCAGGGGTTTTGAGCAAAATCCTTGCAAATGGCACTGCTTCATGGTTCTCCCAACCACTTCTCAAAATTCTAGCCGGAGGTGTTATCGTAGTACCTCCGCGGCCGCCAGCTCTCCGTCTATAACTAAAAGATGGCGTGCTGGGGTAGTCCTGTATATAAAGCCGTCCAAAACAGCCATCATTCCTTCGCCAGGTAAACAGTTTTACCATAAATGAAAGAGATCACCATGGACGGGTTTGCTATTGGTTTGCTCAGCGAAGTTAAATATATCGGGCTTGTCCTGGATGCCAAGCTTAGCTGTAAGAGGTATGCTGATACAGCCTTGTCCAAAGCAACGTCTAGCAGAAAACTCCTGTGGCTGTAGCCCAAGAATCCTGAGATGAATGTACATATGGAGCTGTCGCTTGAACATCGAAAGCCACTCTTTCGGCGTAGCGGGCAGTGCTGACGAAGCTTCAGCGCTTAGCATGCGTCTGCATCACGGGAGCGAAGCGGATCTGTTCTACAGCTGCGATAGAGGTGATGCTCGAGCTGACACCGCTCCATATAGTCATTTAGCAATCAGCCAAGCGTACCCTGCTGAATAATACCAGGGAAGGCTTCAAGAGAGGAAAAGTGATGTCATGTAAACATGGAATTACTGAGGCTGCAACTCCCACGTACCCAGCTACCCAGAGATGATTTCATTAAATTCATCAAATTCCAAAAGAAGTTCAAAATTGAACTGGACCATAAGTTAAACTGGAGTAGACCTACATTTGAAGGTTAACACTAGGAGTGTTTACTGCACTGGTACCAAGCTGGCTCGAAAAGCCCTATGCCGCTGGAATATGTGGCCCCAGAACCAAGCGTTCTGTGACGGTGGGTAGATTTGCAAGCAACCTTGAAGTGGAGATGTATGCCTTCTATCTTTGTGCAAAGATAAACTTAGACAGAAATTTCCGAAATGAGCGAATAGCCATTTCTAGCGACAGTCAGGCGTAACTCAAGATTCTATCATCCTGTGAGATTAAGTCCTCACTGGTCCTTGAGTGTATCGAGAAACTGAATCTACAAGGAACGCCTAATTTGGGTTCCAGGACACAGGAGTATATCTATGAACGATATAGCGAACACATTGGTGAGAGAGGCTCCGACCTTGCCTTTAATAGGATCCGAGCCCCCTTTCCTTGCTATGGGACAACACACCATCAATGAGAAGCTTATCCTTTCCGGGAGGGTACAACCAAAAGAGGTTGAAAAAACACATAACATCCCCAGGCATAAGCTGAGAATGCATTCTTACAGGCCATTGAAGACTGCATAGTCATCTACAGATGATCGAGATATGGGCCACTGACTCTTGTCATTTCTGTGATCAATACCAGGAGACTCCAATGCAACTTCTCTGTGAATGCTGCGCTATAGCGCGGAGAAGGTTAAGGCATCTCAGTTGGAAGATATGATAGCTTCCTTTTTCTCCAGTTTTTTTCTAATAGCGTTCGCCCCTTGGCGTGCAAGGGCAAATCTCCGTACCATGAACAAAGCTCCCGATAAAAAACCATTGGCCATATGGAAGTGGTCCCTCCATTTGTGCAGATCCCTCCAAAAATTGAAGCTCAGGGAGCTCAGCCAACACCGAAACCCGAAATAAGTTCATACAATGTGCATTTCCGCAAATCGTTAGGGCAATTAGCGACAATAAATAAAACCAAACTTTTATTGTAAAACTTCAGCACAATGCCTTATGTTTTATCTGATATTCTTTATCCGTCAAGAGAGAAGTTTACTTTTCAATTAACTACTCAGTTCATGTGCGAGCAATTGCTTATACGGGCTTTATTTATTATTTCCTCATACCATCTGCTTTGCTTCTTTATCCAATTTAGTGAAGCGAGAACCAACAACGAGCTAGCTACAATCAGTGATATCTATTTAATCAGCATGAGCTGTATTATCAGCTTCTCCTCTAAGATGGCAGTTGCACAATATTTTGTTTGTTTGCTGGTTTTGTAGTTCAATTCTATTTACTTCTCCAATATAAGGTTAAACATCATAAAGGCTCACCTAAAATTTCATGTGATAATAAGCGACTCACGGAAGCTTTTCTCTAATCTTCGACCATACTCTGCTTAGAATTTGACACCTGTGCCTTGCCATCAGCTTTGCCGTTTTCATTTCAATCAAAATTTTGCATTACATTTATTTCAAATCATTTACCCTACAACTTTGTTGAAAACACTTCGATTTTGTTTGAGTGAAGCTGTTTTTTTTTTTCTAACGTGAGAATAAACTTTCTAGTTAACTTTTTCATTAGAATGTTATGGATAATATTTCTATTGTCGGCTATATTCCATTCAAGAGAAAATATGGTAATATTCCTTGACATAGTCACTGAATAAAAATAGTGAAGACCGATAGCCGCATCTGCTAGTTGCCTTACTACTGTAGGGTAATTATTTATAATTGCATTGCGTATAAATATATAAATAAAAAAACTTTGTGATTCGGCTAATCGTCAATGAAGATCACTAGATCACCTATTCATTACAATGAATTTAATATTTTCATTAATTTACACGTACACATTACCATGTTACTCATACGTACCCGC
Organism: Anastrepha fraterculus; assembly: GCA_037575425.1. Lineage (NCBI taxonomy): Eukaryota > Metazoa > Arthropoda > Insecta > Diptera > Tephritidae > Anastrepha > Anastrepha fraterculus. The sequence goes on along the minus strand of JAYXIM010000163.1, from coordinate 78,716 downwards.
ACCCTATTTTTCGACAGCAACTCAACTAACTAACTGATAGAGCGCAAATGATAGTCAAGTTCGTACATAAACTCCGCGAATTTTAATTAAAGGTACTGACAATCACGCTATTAAAATTTGTTGCAATCATAACGGTGCCTGGTTTTTGCTCTCAAAATTTTGCGTTTTAATTATTTTTTCAAGTTGTGCCCAAAAAATTCAAGTAACGTTACCGTTTTGGAGATGAAGATAGCGCTGTTTTCATTGCAAATCGGGAGTTTTTACATTGAAGTTATAAATAAATTTGGCGATTGAAATCAGTATTAATTTTATATTCACACATTTGTCATGCATTTACCGAAAACTTTTTTGTTAAAGAAACAATGCCGTTAATCGAGTTTCGCATTTAAGTTTGATGCAAAAGAAATAGTTTGCAATAGCAAACTTGTGTTGCATTAAAATGAAGAACCTAATCTAGTAAATATTACTTCATAATGTAAAAAAAATTTTCAAAAACAAATTTCATAACCCTTTCACTTTTTAATTTTGTTTCGAAAACCTTTTCTGCCGGTATAATTATTTGCCAGCGAAGACGAGTATACTCGACATAAATAGAGTAAAATGTTTCTGCCTGTAAAATTAGGCAATTATGACTAAAAACCAAACGTTGCGTGTTAGTTTTTTAGAAAGTATTAAGTGCGCAACTAAGTTCTCGCTGTCTGTCAATAGATCCCGCCAGCAGCGTGTGCTAGTCGATTCTAACATAACCTAAACGTCATAAACCAAGCTTAGACATTTGGTATACAAACTGCTTTGACACATCAGTGATTTTGTTTTGGTATCCCATACTTTTGGTTTTGTGAAAATGTCTGATTTTGTGCCGAATAATCGTCTATTGCGGGAAGTGTTGATTTTCCTCTTTCATTCCAAAAAGCACGGCAGCTGAAGCGCATCGAGAGCTACAAAAAGTTTATGAAGGTTATGCTATGTATTTGTAGGACCAAGTTAGTGTTATTTATTATGAATTGTTAAAACCAAGCTAAACCATCACTGGGATCGGTATCGACTTCAATGCGATTAAGCCGAGCACTGCGCGAGAAGCGGCCACAATTCGCGGAGAAGCATGAAAACGTGATTCTACAGCATGACGCTATTAATTCATACCGCTACAATAGCAATTTTTCCATAAATTTCTTCCGTAAAATAAAATTGATCATGTACTTCGTGTGAAAGGAGATTCGTGTTAAATGTATTTTGTAGTCACATAAGACTTGCACTTTCTTATACTAAAATTCAATGTGCTGTAAAACTGCATACCAAGAAAAATTCTAAAAATTTCGATTGAAGGTTGAAAGTTGAGATGAAATGAAAAAAATGATTACTCATCCGATATGTACAATGGGTATCAAAAAAATAGCACTGAGAAATCAAACGTTGCTACAGGTAATACGAGGTAATACTTCATGGCTTTACCAACAACCAAAAACATAAATATCAAGCAATAATGCAGATTTATAGCCATTGTTCCAGGAAGATTAAAGAAGCAAATTAATCAACAATAAATCGCTTGAAGCTTTTAAATAAAAAAATCAAAGAAATCGGGCATTCACTCAACATGTGCACAAAGGCAATCCATAAGTTAAAAGAAAATAATCGTATCCACAGCCACACGAGTATGCATAGAGTACATCATTGTCGTACTGAGTGAATAAACTCATATATATATAAGTATACATATGAATTTTTGTAGGTGTATAAAGTTCGTCACCTGTGTGTGAATATGTATTTGCTAACCTATGCATGGCTCTGATTTCCGATTTCCGCATGCTGCATGCCCGAATAACGAAAAACAAAACAAAAACACCCAGCCCTCCCTCCTACGGTGCATGTATGCATTTGTGTATGTGTGCGTATTTACACATGACTGTCAACGATCGATGCATCGGAGAACCGTTTGTACGCTAAAAATAATATCTTGCCGGCTGCTCGCCGTCTACACTGCCTGTCGCGCACTGCGTTATTGCTTTTATTACAATAGGCGAATGGCGCGTCGATGATGATCTTGCCGATTGTGTTGTGTTGATTATAGATCGTTGATCGTTGAGTTCGAACTCCATTTGCCGGCCATAAAGAAATCAGGCATTCGAAAGAAATCCATTAAAACCATAGCCAATGGGGCATGGCAAAATAACGCAGTGTATTAAGCCAAGCAGAGTTTGACTTTCAAATGTGTAAATAGTGAATGGGCATTGTCGGTTTTGTTGTTGACCATCGTTATACGCTCAGCGACAAATGGATTGCTTGTACATATGTATGTACGTATTTTGTGTTCGTACAGTTAAAGCAGATATTGCAAAGTGTTGAAAGTATGTCTGCTATTCCGCTAAGAAATTTGTAGTGGGTGAATAATGGGGTCAGGGCCCCGGGTGTTAAGCATCAGCACAACAAATGCCATGCATGAGTTTGTTTCGTAAACGCATTGTGATCAAAAATTTTCAAAACCAAACGCAACTACGTGCATACATACGTACACAACTACATACGCACGCAGCTACATATATGTATACATACATATTTGTGATGTAGAAAATTTATGGCTGAAAAGTCGACTCAACTTGTGTTTATGTTTATGCACAAAATCCACAAAATCACAATTCTAAATTCTTTTCGCAGAAAAAGTAAAGCAAGCATTGTACACATTTGGCGCGTGTTCTAAACAAAATCAAAACAAATAGTACTGGCGCATTGGCGCTAAAAACATACGAGTTTAATCTTACATACGTACATATGTGTATGCACATATATTTATTAGCCAACGCGTGAGATATTTATTCCAAACAAATTGGTTATCGAAAAGTGTTCCCAATGTGACTGAAAAGAAGATAACCAAAGTGACTAGTGCAGAGCTCGGAGTAGTTGGCAACCAACAAATGTGTAACGGCTTTTGTCATATGTTTATAAAAATTCCACAATAAAGGGCCGACTTTCATGAAACGTCCCAGTTGACACAACTTCGTACATTTGGGAGTAAACGGTGTAATTATGTCGAAGAAACCACGAGGGAATATACACAAAATTCGAGAATTCGAATTGGAAAAGGTAAGTTCAATGGAAATTAGGTGTAATGGCAGGCGGAGTTCTTCCGTAATTTAATGATAAACTGCCCTGAAGAGGTGCAATATTTTATATTTTTTAGTGCATAACCGTTACCTCAGCATAGAAAGGCCTTGACTCATACATACTTTTGTCTAAATTGTTTTTTAATGAATTTTTATGTAGTATAACCTCTAAATAAATCCTCATAAAAAGTTTATTGAGCTACTATAGAAATTAATTATCATTGAGTAAAAGCCATTTTTTTATTTTTACGAGGGGGAAGCATAAAAACACATAACCCTGTCAGTGGGGGACCTTAACTCGAACTAAACCTCCTACTCCTCCTCCTGGTGAACGAGGACAAAACTTGGGCAAAAAGTAAGGTGAATTTGGTTGTAAAATGAAAAATCTTTATTTATTCTTATAAATCAATTTCATTCCCTTCAAAATAATCGATGAAATACACTTATGCCAACGATTTTTCCAATCCCCCAAACATGCCAAATAGTCCATTTCCGGTATAGCCATCAACACCTTCTTCGATTCAGCTTTTATCTCCTCAATCGACTCGAAACGCGTTCCCCGGAGTGGTCTCTTGAGTTTTGGGAATAGTCAGAAGTCACACGGAGCCAAATCAGGCGAATACGGTGGTTGCGGAACGATATGCGTGGAATTTTTGGCGAAATGGTCACGAAGAACGAGTGCAGTGTGAGACGGTGCATTATCGTGATGCAAAAACCAAGAGTTGTTGGCCCATAATTCTGGTCTTTTTAGACGAATTGCTTCACGTAAACGACGCATAACGCTCAAATAATATTCCTTATTAACAGTTTGGCCAGGTGGAAGGAATTCATAGTGCACCACACCACGAAGTTCGAAAAAAGCTGACATCATGACCTTTATTTTTGAACGCCTTTGACGTGCTCTTTTCGGTCTGGCCTCGCCTTTAGCACGATATTCGTTTGATAGGTCGGTTGTTTCAGGGTCGTAAGCATAAATCCAAGTCTCACCTCTCGTAATGATGCATTTGAGCTTGTCCTGATAGTCTGAAAGCATTGTTTCACACACATCAACGCGACGACTTTTTTGCAAGAAATTGAGAGTTTTCGGTACCAAACGAGATTTGACTTTTCGTAGGCCCAAATGGTCTTTCAAAATGGTTTTCACAGATCCTTCTGATACTCCGATCATATCAGTAAGGTCTTTAACAGTCAACCGACGATTTTTGAGCACTAACTCTTCACTTTATTGACGTGTTGGTCATCTGTTGACGTCGATGGTCGTCCGGAGCGCTCCAAGTCATCAACACGTTCTCGACCCTCTTTGAAGTCTTTGTGCCACTTATAAACATTTTTCTGCGACATGGTCGAATCCCCAAATGCCTTTTGCAACATGCTAAACGTTTCCGCAACCGAAATTTCATTCCGCAAACAAAATTTGATGGCACTTCTCTGCTCAATCAAATCAGACATTGTAAAAATCGAAAAATGCACTCTTGGTAATTTGGTAAACACAAGCGTAAATATATTACTGATAACGACATTCGTATGAAAGTTGGCCCAGATGTTATTAACAGTGCTGCCAACTCATGAAAAAAATAACTAGAGCGAAATTTTAATCCCGCGAAGTGTGACAAATAAATTCACCTTACTTTTTGCCCACAGTAGTACCTCCTGTCAACAAACAAACAGTCGGCGCACTCGCGTATCGGCACCCATGTCACTGTTTACAGTTATGATTTCGAGGTTGTAAAGAGCTTCGTATACTTAGGAAACAGCATTAACACCGATAACAATGTCAGCCTAAAAATCTAATTTAGCATCTCTCTTGAAAACAAGTGCTACTTTGAACTAAGTAGGCAATTGAGTAGTAAAGTCCTCTCTCAACGAACAAAACTAACACTCTACAAGACTCTCATCATGCCCGTCCTAACGTATGGTGCAGAAGCTTGGACGATGACAACATCCGATGGAGTGTTTGAGAGAAAGATTCTGCGTAAGATTTTTGGAGCTTTGCACGTTGGCAATGGCGAATATCACAGGCGATGGAACGATGTAATAATAAAGATCCAACGGCTACGTTAACTGGGTCATGTCGTTTGAATGGATACAAACGCTCCGGCTCTGAAAGTATTTGATGCGGTACCAGCTGTTGGTAGTAGAGGAAGAGGAAGGCCTCCTCTGCGTGGAAAAGATCAGGTGGAGAAGGACTTGGCTTCACTTTGTGTTTCCAATTGGCGCCGGTTAGCACGAGAAAGAAACGACTGGCGCGCATTGTTAAACTCGGCCAAAATCGCGTAAGTGGTTATCGCGCCAACTAAGAAGAAGCAGAAACCTCGTACCGTCAACAAGCATCTGCTTGTTACCACCCACTGTTTACCATAGGTCATTTGATGAGAGAGCCACACCTGTCCTAACATTACTCCCCCACCCACCATATCTCTGTCCATACCATAGAAAGGTAAGTTTCTATGGCCGTTATCGCCAGTTTGCTTGCATCCAAATAAATCAATTGAGAAAATGGTCCAACCGTAAGGACGTATAGACTATTATACTACAGAACTTCAGCTATTTAGTGCTATACTTTCGCTTTTTCGTCTTCTCTTCATTTGTCTCAAATCATTGAGAGCTCACGCTGACAATTTTTTAACACAATCCCATCCCTTCGCTTCTTTAGATTGTAGCATGTGTGGAACATTGTCCGGTGGTTCTGCTATTTTGTTTTCCAAAAACTCTCGTTCTTTACTTTGTCTTTGGCAGTAAAAGAATATATGCTAAGCATTTTCATTTGCCGTGGCACAAAATGAGCATATAACTCCATCATCATGGCCATACTTGTGGAGATACTCCCTGTCTAACCACCATGTCCTATCAGGAACTGCGAAAAGTCGACATTGCCATGTTTTCTATCGACCCATGCCTGCACATTTCTTATGAATCGATGTGTTCATCTCTCTTTGGTTATTGTATCTCAGCGTCTTTGCCATTTAGATATACTCTCGTATCTTACTTCTTTGCGCTCCTCAGCTATTAATGACCTGCCAAGGTTTCCGCTTTTGTCATATATTCTCTTTCTTTCCAAAGCCAATATATCCGGGGGCGTTATGCCAGAAATTACCCCGATAGCTTCATGGGATACTGTGTGAAAAGCGCTTGCAACTCTAATAGCGCTCAGTCGAAACAGAGATTTTGCACTCCTGCCGTAAGTTTCGTATTTTAACGCTCGTCCCCACACAGGTGCAGCATACATTACAATGGAGTAAAAGCCTTAACTAAACTTAAAAACTTATGCTTCCATATTTTTTTTTACTTCTACTGTAAAGTAACTTAAGTAATATTAGCCAATTCCCTTTGTACATGACAATTTTTCTATGAAATTATGTTGCACACTAATTTTATTTATTCATTTATGCTCATTGCCAAGGTGGCATTTCGCACTAAATAAATTGTTTGTTGTTTTGTCCCATTCAGTAGTGAGTTACAGGGTGTTAACAACGGAAGTCAAAATAGAGAGCATTCGGTTCATTTTACAGTTTTTCTTTGATAAAGGCGAAAATGAAAACCAGGTAATGAATGGTGTAATGGTTACTTACGTACAATTTTGGTTTCGTTCATTCCGTTCAGGCATTTTTGATGTTCAAGACGCATCTCGCACTGGCAGGCCCGTCGGCCAAAATGTCGATAAAATCACAGAAAAAATCCAAGTTGACCGGCATGCTAGTAGTCGAAGCATCGCCCAGAAGCTAAAGATCGACCACAAAACAGTTTTAAACCAAAAATAATAGATTTCTTTTCCCCCAAACTAAGACTACTGGTGGAGAATCGTATTCGAGTGAGGGTATTGCCGAGAAGTCCGCTTAGTAGAAATCAACACGCTTACCTGAGTGGAAAATCATGTGAATCAGCCTTACACGATCTTGTTAGCAAGATTGAAGCCGGGCTGGAAGTTGACGAATACACAATGAGCGTGTTCGGGGACATTGAGGGGGCTTTTGATAATGCCACTTTCGGCGCAATATGTTCTTCTGCTGAACGACACGGAGTTGATCAAACCATTGTAAAATGGATATATTCCATGCTCTCTGAGAGGCTGTTAACCACTGGGGAGAACAGTGACCAACTAATCACCCTCAGGGCCAAGCAAGGATGTGCCCAAGGGGATGTTCTTTCTCCGCTGCTGTGGTGCTTGATCGTAGACTCTCCACTAGCGGAGATGCAGAACTCGGTTTTCATGTCCAAGCATATGCGGACGATGTCAGTGCGCTAACATCGAATAAATCTCAAGTTCTTTCCGTTAATCCGAACAAAACAACCATAGTCTTGTTTCCGAGAAAACGGAAATTGGATGAACTCAGTCTTCCAACACTGAAAGGTGTGACACTTGGTCTTTCCGATGAAGTTAAATATCTAAGAGTAATCTTGGATAAGAAGCTAACTTGGGAGACACACGTTTCACTGAAGGTGAATCGCGCATTAAGGATTTTTCAGCAATGCCGCAGAGCTTTTGGTAAAGCCTGGGGTCTGAAACCTGCTGTGGTCCTATGGATATACACAGCACGTTTCAGATCAATCATCACTTACGCTTCTGTGATCTAGTGGCGACGGACCGTGGTTAAGTCCACAATCCGGGAACTATACAGGCTACAAAGAAGTGTATGTTTATGAATCACGGGTGCCATGAGTACAACCTCTGGTGATGCCCTAAATGATATGATTGATTTGCTTCCCCTGGACCTTAAGATACAACAGGAAGCAATAAAAGCAATGTTTAGACTCTATAAATATGGAACTTCGGGACACAGAGAAATCTGCAGACGCACCACTTTAGCGAAGCCCTCAACCATCTGTGTGAAACTTCTGGTAGAAAAATATGACACATAAATGGCGCTCCAAGCAGTATGAAGGCGTTGTTCCTAAGCAACGACAGGAGGGCATTCCCACTACTTAGGACTGATAGCGGCAGGCTAAACACCTACCCTATCAGAAATCAAATAGATTACCAAAACCAACGCAAGACAAGTCTTGTCGAGGCTCTATGCCCCCGAAAGGAGTGAACATGGAAAGAAAAATGCGTAATGTTGCAATCGTTGCATGCTGTATACTCTAATATAACTCCTAATGCCTTGATCAAAAAGTTCTCGGAATATATTCAGATAATTGAAAATACAAATTTATTCCTCCAAAGTGATATTATAGCCTTCAAAGTACGCCCCAGTAACTACAACGCACTTATGTCAGCGTTTAATCCATCAGAGCTATCAGAGCCGTCTTCGATTTCTCCATTACTTCCTTTCGGCTGCTAAAACATCCGGCGAATTCCATGGATGTTGGGTGGTACTCGTTTCGTTCTTGGTAAAAAAAATTCACGAAAAATCGTTTATTTTTGCAAATGTTCTAATATTTTATTATTTGCTAACTCATCTAACGGGAAGTATGCGAAACACCAGCTGTGCTTTGCTGTTTGAATTGTCTGCTAAATTTCTATGTTACCTCATTAAAGCCCATAAAAATCAATTCACTCGTAATGACTAATAACTTAAATATGAATTATCGCCACAAATTTGCAGTAAGTTTTTCATAGAAATTACGTCATAATTAGAGGGAATCACAGGTATTTCTTCGCTTATGGCATTTAGTTTTTATATCCAGACAATAAATCGAAACATTTTGATTACACATCGGTTTAGATACGTATTCATCTACATAGATTTATATATACATGTACATATGTACACGCCTTTGTAGCTATACAACAACAGAAATTCATACAATGTCGTAATAAATAGACGAAAAGGTATCACGACAGATAAAATACTTTGGCACTAAGCCAATAAGAAATCTTTCCGCGCCATGCGAACGAATGCGTCGTATTTTCAGCTCTTGTTGTTGTTTGAAATGTTCTTTTGTTATGCGACAAAAATCCCATACAATAAAATCAAATGTGCGACCACAATTGTGTGCTGGGCATAAATATTCGATTAGCTTATTTTACAATTAAATAATTGGATATGCATACATACATTTATGTAAATATTTAGTGAACTATCCAAATAAAGGGTCTTTCACAGGCGCGCCTAGATGTTGTTTTAAAATAAAGCAAGTAAAAATTTAGATTCCTTCAGGTTTCACTATTTTTGACGTGATAACGTCTTATAATTCGATTTAACAGGCTGCACGCACGAAAAAATGTGTCGTTACCTTGCTCACTAGTGTTACCTTGCTCATATGTCGTTACCTTACTCATTAGTGTTACCTTGATCATGTGTCGTTACCTTGCTCATTGCCGTTACCTTGCTCATTTGTCGTTACCTTGCTCATTGCCGTTACCTTGAATGAACTGCAAGCGAAAGCGGGGAACGAACGACAAAGCAAACAAAGCAAACGAAAGGCAACGTTCGACATCTTGCTCTCTCCTACTTAAGTGAGCGTATATATGTATGTATATGCGCATATGTACATATATAAATTCACGTATTTGTATTTGCATATGCCTTCTTATTGATTATTATTAATTTGATTTACTTGAAGAATTTAAAATAAAACCAAGTTTGTTAATAATACCTGTTGTTTTAATGTTATTATTATTAATTTTATTTTTTTTTTTTTATTATATAACACTGTGCGACAATTTTGGGGTCATCAAAATCAAACCACACCGGACCTTTTTTTTCTGAAAATATACCTATTCAATAGCAAAACCCTCGCTGTGTTTTTAAAAGTTAGCTCGATTTTTTTTTTTATAGCGTTTTGAAGTTTTCTAATTTCATGAGATTTTGGAGTTTTACCTGTACGCTAAATTTGACTTATAAATCGACCTTTGTTTGATTTAATAGATTTATTTTGTCATAACTTGATGCAGAAATTTCGTACATGTACACATAAACTTATTTTGAGAAGAACCTATATCTCAATACGCAATTTTGAATACCAAAATTTCGAAAAATTGTATGTTTTTACCATTTTTTACTGTAATTATGAAAATAATTAAAATTTCTCACTATTTCTTCTAGCAAAAATGTTGCAAAATGTACTAAAAAAGTCATTTATAAGATAAAAACATAAAACTGAACTTTAAGTTTGTTATTTTCTAAAAAAATAAATTTTTAACAAGATTTTTCTTCATAAAAATAATTTTTTTATACTCTGCTTTAAATTTTTTTTTAAATATCTAAAAACTCTGTAGGTAAAAATATTAAATAGATTAAGTAAAAAGAATATAGACTTGAATTCTTATAATTTTTTTTTTATTTTTTTTATTAAAATAAAGAATTTTTACGTACTAAAACCTTAGAGACGAGCTCTTTTCGACAATGATTGAATTTCAACATCATCATTATCAGAGTAATCAGATTCATCAGTAAAGAATTCCATGCCTGTCTCTTCTTCTTCTACCTCATATTCTTTTTCCTCCTGGTTACTCGATTTTCCTTCATTTTCTTCCTGGTCGTATTGAAAAATATGTTTACTCCACCAACATATTTCGGCTAGTATGGCACCTGGAGCTCGTTTTCCTCGGTATCTTGACTCAAATGTTTTTTGTGCAACCAATTTACTAAACCAACATAACAAGCTCTACACACTATGTTTGGCGCCCAAGGTACATTCAAAATAACTTCACGATCAAAATAATGTCTGTATGCCACAGTAAAATCATCACTGATTGATCCATGCTTTTCACTCGCTGGTGTGAAACGTCCACAACAATAGCAGAAAACGTTAATATTTGCAGGACAATTGTACATTTTTTATTTTCTTAATTCATAAAAAATTCACGTAAATGAAATTAATAAATTCAAATATGTTAACAAAAACCGTATTGTTCACAAAATATTTAGCGCGTCAAATGTGTTTTAGGAGTTGTTATGCACGAACCTGATCTCGCAAGACTGCTGCGATCTTAGAACAGGTAAAATCGTTGGGAACAAATTTTGGAATTTCTAAAACAAACATTTCCTGATAAGACAGACTACAACCTTCTTTATACTTTTTATTTTGGAATGTGTGCTAGCCACTTTTCTATGTACTTAACAGGCTAAAAGTCTTGTGAGACCAATCTTGCTTTTCACTACTCACGATCACATTTTGTTACATCCAATATTCATTGGAAAACCGTATCTGGAAAAAATACTAGCAAAAATAGAAAAATCTGAAAATGTGTATAACGGGTGGTTACGTATAAAATTATTTTCATAATTACAGTAAAAAATGGTAAAAACATACAATTTTTCGAAATTTTGGTATTCAAAATTGCGTATTGAGATATAGGTTCTTCTCAAAATAAGTTTATTTGTACATGTACGAAATTTCTGCATCAAGCTATGACAAAATAAATCTATTAAATCAAACAAAGGTCGATTTATAAGTCAAATTTAGCGTACAGGTAAAACTCCAAAATCTCATGAAAATAGAAAACTTCAAAACGCAATAAAAAAAAAATCGAGCTAACTTTTAAAAACCCAGCGAGGGTTTTGCTATTGAATAGGTATATTTTCAGAAAAAAAAGGTCCGGTGCGGTTTGATTTTTGATGTCGCACTGTGTAATATATGAAGGAAAAAATGTATGGTAATATTATATTTACCACATACCTTATAAGATATGTTGTATACTAATATATGTATATAAACATGCATATACATATACAATTTCGCGCAATTTTCAAAAAGAACAAATCTATATGTAAAGATGCATACAAATCATATGGACATATCAAATATACGAATCTATTCCGTACGCAAGCAAAAGTAAGCTAATGTGCTTGAACTGCAAGCGAGAGCGCGGAACGAACGACAAAGACCACAATCGGCCCCCGCGTTCGGCAACGTTCGACATCTGGCTCTGTCCTGCTTGAGAGAGCATATATATGTATGTATGTATTTACGCATATGTATATAAATTCACATACTTGTATTTGCATATGCCTTCTTCCTGTGTGCATGGTAATGAACCAATTCTCTGTTGAGAATAAACGATGATAGGAAAAATAGGAAATGAAAGGGAGTGTTTCAAGTGTAATGTGTCTTGAGAAAGTCAAATCGATGATGATGCCTCTTAGTGTTGTTGACTTATTAACGTCGAGGTATCGATGTTGAAAGTTGTACAGCGGCAATATTCTCAACAGAACGTCCAGTTTTTGGTCTGCCAGCCCTTTTTTTACCCTGAACAGAACCAGTTTCTTCAAAAAGGAAATCCATTTTTAAAAATATTTTTGCGATTAATATAAAAAAAGTTATTCTATTAATAGTATAACTTTTTTTATTTAATCGTAAAAATATTTTTAAAAAAGGACCTTAAAGCTAAAGAGTAGTACTTTGCGATGCCGTTGTGCAAAATTAAAAAAAACTTTACCTTGCTCAAAAAAAAATTTTAAAAATGGCCAAAATCTGCATTTTTTGAAATTGCAAATTGCTAAAAATCCTGACGTGCTGGAGCATTTTCAAGGTCATATTCGTTTTCAGCATAAAAAAACCTTCAGGAAACACCCATAGCTGTTTTAGAAACTGTAAAAAAGCGAGATTTCACAGGCCTGTGTATTTGTCGCGTAATGATGAAAGTACTCATTCCATTTCAATAGAGCCTTGTTATGGAGGTACTGCCTTATTAGACGTTTTAAGTCAGTTTTTTCCAGAACGTCAAAATACAGAGCCGGTTCCTTATGAACACTTTTCGTGACACAATCAGCGTTCACTCATTGCCTTTAATCACTCATTGCCTTTAATTCCGCAGTGACCTGGTATCCACATCAATTTAATTTTGTTTATTTGCTTGACAAGACAAGTTACTACAACACGATGGCAGATTGGCTGTCAGTACAAATGCAAAATTTACCTTTCTTTAGAGCGGCTTGTTATATAGCAAAGATTACACTAGTAAATGTTGAGCAGTGATTGTGCAGCAAACCTTTTTTCAGAACTAGTAGATCCTCAGATATAACCGCAAAAGAGGTTGAGAAGTTAGTTTTGGAGCCATCGGTAAATATGAATTTGAAAGATTTTTGATTTAACTCTCGTTTGTGCTGAAGGAAAATTTGTCGGTAGATAAGACCAGAAGTGTTTTCCTTTCCATAATCTTGAAAGCAATTAACAAATGACGAGTTCGAAAGAAGCCAAGGTGGGCACTTACTGCGGGTTTGACGAGTAGATTTGAAATGGATATTCATTTCTCTGACCAAGACAACCACATGATATAACGCTGATAGCCTCTTTGGAAAACATTTTCTATTAGCTGCATGATTTTATAAAGATTTTCAAAATAAATTTGAATAATTTTAACTCGATTTTTATCGTCTAAAATTGTGCAACTGTCAACTTGACAAATGTCAAAGATGCCATAAAAAACGTACCGTCTAGGAATTATTCATTGCTGGCATTTAGGCGTCACTTTTGAAAGATCCTTTAGACTAAAGAACTAAAACTATTTGGCGTGCATGTTGTTGTTGTCCTAAAAATGTTTTCTTAGTTTAACTTATTTAACAGAATTGTGATAAGGATAAGTTTGATCAGCTGTTGCAGAAGAAATTTGCAGCTTTCACGCAAAAGAAAACTACAGTTTGCTTTTTCAAGGGATAGAGAGAGAGAGAGAGAGAGAGAGAAAGAGATAATAGCTCGTGTTGTGATGCTCTGCTCTGATAACATAGGGTGATTTTTTAAGAGCTTTAGGAAAGTTTCAAAAAAACAAACGTAAAATTCATAAAAATGCATGAAATTTTTATTTAATTTAATATTTGAAGATTATTTCATGCAAATGTTGACCGCGACTGCGCTTCAAATGGTCCATCCGCTTAGTCCAATTTTGGCATACTCTTCCAATGTTTGGGCCGGTATCTCACATATAAATGCTTTAATGTTGTCTTCCAATGCGTTAATTGAAGCAGGCTTGCCTGAATAGACATGAGCCTTAACATAGCCCCACAAAAAATAATCTAAGGGCGTTATATCGCACGATCTGGGTGGCCAATTGACTGGTCCCGAACGTGAAATAAAATGTTTACCGAACTCGCCTCTCAATAAGTCCATTGTTACGCGTGCTGTGTGGCATGTGGCACCGGCTTGCTGAAACCACATGTCATGCAAGTCAAGCTCTTGCATTTTGGGCAAAAAAAGTTGGATATCATTTCACGGTAGCGCTCACCTTTCACAGTTAAGTTACGATTCGCAGCATCTTTGAAGAAGTACGGTCCAATGATACCTCCAGCCCATAAACCGCACCAAGCTGTGCTCTTTTCTGGATACATTGGTAGCTCGTGCAAGTCTTCTGGCTGATCTTCACTCCAAAATCGACTATTCTGCTTATTTACGTTATTTCGACTTCAAACTTTCTTAACAGAACACGCATTTTTATAATAAAATTCAATGATTTGCAAGCGTTGTTCGTTTGTAAGACGATTCATGGTTAAATTATAGACCAAACTGAAGATGTTTGACAGTAAAACAAAACACGAAACGTGCGGCAGCTGTTTAAACCAACTGTTTAAAAAGATAATAGCTAAAAAATCACCCGTTACAAGTATATAAAAATTATCACTGAGTAATTTAAAAGTGGCTGAATTGATTGAAACAAATATATTCTTATCATATCGGATTTACAGTAACAACTCGATAATACAGACAATTAAAAACTTAATAGTGTCCGATTTATGAAGAAAAAATAAATATGGAAAATTTAACTAATGGCTTTTACTTAATCTTTGTTACTATTTTAGTTTAAAAACGTGTTTCTTTCACATGCATATGTAAGTGATTAAATAACTAGTGTACAAAAAATTTCTTAACCACTGATATCTCGTTAAAAACAGTATTAGACTAGCCGTCTACTCCATGGATTGCAATCGTTCATATTTTTGAATGCCGGCAATGTGCCTAAAAAAACTTTTGCTTGGAACTGTCATCATTTTTCTTCTTCTTCTTGATTTGCACGATAAACGCTTACGCGATTTTGGCCGAGCTAAACAAAGCGCATCAGTTGTTTCTTTCGCGTTCTAACCGGCGCCAGTTGGACACACCAAGTAAAGCCAAATCCTTCTCTACCTGATCTTTCCAACACAGAGGAGGCCTTCCTCTTCCTTTGCTGCCACCAGCTGAAATACTTTCAGATCCGGACGACACGTATATCCATTCAGACGACATGACACAGCCAACAAAGCCGTTGGATCTTTATTCACTGCGCTATGTCTTTGTTGCTGTGCTATGTCTTTATGATGTTGGCGGCCGCCGTAGCCGAATGGGTTGGTGCGTGACTACCATTCGGAATTCACAGAGATCGTAGTTTCGAATCTCGGTGAAAGACCAAAATGAAAAAAAGCTTATTCTAATAGCGGTCGCCCCTCGGCAGGCAATGGCAAACCTCCGTGAGTATTTCTGCAACCAAAAAAGCTCTTCATAAAAAATATCTGCCGTTCGGAAAAATATCTGCCTTTGTCGCCGTAAAGCTCATACAGCTTTCCATCGCCTACGATACTCGCCGTCACTAACGTGCAAAGCTCCAAAAATCATTCGCAGAATCTTTCTCTCAAGCGCCTCAAGGGATGCCTATTCAGATATTGTCATCGTCCAAGCTTCTGCGTCAGGCGTTAAGATGGACGTGATGTGAGCCTTATAGAGTGTTAGGTTTGCTGTGCAATTGCCTACTTAGTCCTCCTCTATGTGTAGGTTCATATAAAACTAACCACTACCTATTGCAGATAGAGTTAACGATTGCCTTGTTAGATCAGAATTATCCCAAGTACCTGAGCCCTGATGCCAAAATCTTGAACATATTTTTATCTTTTTCAAATATATTTTAAAATTGCATTTTAATAGAATTATCTTCTTTTTCCATTTCACAGATCCATTTGGTCGATGAATTCGACATTTTACAAATTGTAGGTGAAGGATGGTTTGGAAAAATTTTGCTGGTCGAACATCGCGGCTCTCAAACCGAAATGGTTTTGAAAGCCGTGCCAAAGCCATACGTCTCAATACGTGACTTCTTTAGAGAATTCCATTATGGACTGCATCTGGGTATACACCGGAATATAGTCACCACTTATGATGTAGCCTTCGAGACAGCCGGTTTCTATATATTCACACAGGAGTATGCGCCACTAGGTAAGCAGCGCACCTAACTCTGCTAATACAAATTCTGTCTATTATATGTTTTTGGTTCGTTCTCATCAACAAATTGAAGGTGATCTCACATCAAATATGACTGACACAGGTGTTGGTGAGGAATATACGAAGCGAGTGGCAAGACAGATCGGTGCTGCCTTGGATTATATGCATTCAAAGTAAGTAGCAACTAGAAGCTATGTCGAGGAAAATTTTATAATATGCGAGCTTCTCTTACTCCTCACCTAGAGACATTGTACATCGAGATGTGAAGCTGGATAATGTGCTCATATATCGGTCAGATTTTACCCGTGTCAAAATTTGTGATTTCGGTGAATCTTATCAGGCGGGCACAATTGTGGAGCGCCGCAACGAATGGCTGCCTTACAGTCCACCAGAAGTATTAGAAATTAAACCGGAAGGCACCTACACGTAAATAAGTCTTTTGTTTACAAGAAAAAATTCCAATTTATCATTCATATTCAAATTAACGTTTATAGAGCCGAGCCTAGTCACGACGTTTGGCAATTTGCCATTGTCATCTTTGTTTGCCTGACTGGTTGTTTGCCTTGGCAAAAGGCCGCCTCCGATGATCCGCGTTACGTACGCTACTTGGCGTGGTTTGGCGCAAATATTCTGCCCATGAGACGAACGCCGAAACTCTTTAAATTACTCACCTCACGAGCTCAGCGCATGTTCAAACGCTTTTTAGATCCACGCGCGGAAAGACGACCGAAAAATTTAACTGATTTAGCAAAGTTCCTTGACGATCGTTGGTTATCGAAAACAGCCGAAAAGGAGATGGCCGAATATGAAACCGATGAATTATGTCCATCCATGTATTCCTTCCATAGCAGCCCCGATGAAAAGAATCGATTGCTGTACACACTGGCCAACTGTGGCTTAGAGACCAATGTGGATCGACAATCAAAGAAAAATCGTATTAAGGATTGGATCGAAGCGTCCGTTATAACGGAGGAGGATGAGGTAAGTTTTGTATTTGACATATAAAATGGAAATTTACCAATACAAAGAAACTGTATTCTTGGATTTTTGTTTAAATGGAAAATTGCTTCATAACTAAAAATAATTTTTTTAAAACATTTCGGTTTATTGTCTTACAGGAGGAAGTCGAAGATGCCTCGCCCTCATCCTCAGTCTCTCGTGAACCAGTCGCTGGGCACATTTCATCAATTCGTGCTACACTGGAAAAAAACAAAGCATTCAACACCACACTAAAGGATGCCGCACAAAAACATTTTGATCCACGCACTGGCGCTCTACAAGAAGGCCCCAGCGAGATGGGCGCCATCACGCAGACGCACCAGAAATCATACAGTCCCTCAAGTGGCAACATGTCCACCATCAACAACGGCGACAGTCTCTGCGGCAGTCTCTTGACTCTGGGCTCACGCCCAGATCTGCTACAAAGTCATTTAGAAATATATAATTCTGATTTCAATTTGAACCGTTTAGGTGAGCAAAATAACTCTGCTCAATTCTACGGGCATAACCAGTCGCTTAGCAGCAACAACTTACTAATGGCTGACTATGAAACGGCTTATGCCCAATACCCAAATAATAAAAGCAACGCCACCGCAGCTAAGAAATCCATTGGCTTAGATACGTATGGACTTCCGAATGAGCATAGGAAAAGTGCATTGAAGCGAACTAAATCTGATTCTGTAAAAACTGTTATGTTCGCAAGTATGCCTGCTATCAATAATAGTGACGCTTTTGCCGCTGGGTTAAAGCTATCGCAAACGCCACCACTAAAAAACGCTACTAATCAAACGCTAACTAGTGCTAATTCACCAAATGATACTTCTTTCTCGTCAAATGCAAATAATACTAATGATAGCCATGTGATCACAGGAAACGGAAATGCAACGAAGCCCAATTCATCTGTGACCTTATCGGGGCTTGCCAATGCCTTCCATTCACTCGCCTCGATCTCATTGCCGGCTAAGGCAGGTACTCCGGAAAAACAGCAGCAACAGCAACAGCAACAGCAACAGCAGCAGCAGCAGCATCAACAGCAACAACAAGAACAGCAACAAAAACAAGCTCAACAGCAGCTGAAACAACAACAGTTCGCAACATATTATTTAAAGCAACAAGAAAATGGTTCCTCAGTCAGAGATAGCGCTTACGGCTCGGCAGAAGTCAGCGAAGGTCCATCAAGAACAGTGAGCTACTCCTCGATGAAGCCCCAGTTCAACGGTATTGCCGAGCAGCACAATGGACGTCAACAACAAACACAGTTCTCAAATCATAGCCGTGCTTTGAGTCCGGAAGGGCGTCAACGACCAGGGCAGGAGAAACAGCAGATTTATAGAGGGGCACGAACAGGCAGCTTAAAAGATTCGCCGTACGATAGAATTGCAGTAACAAATAACAACAACAAACGAAGATAAATTAAGCAATAGTGATGCCACTGATATGTCTAGTTTTATATGTAGTTCGCCATTCGCCTTTACAACTGTTAAATATCCGATTTTTTAAGCCTAAATATAAATTTATAATATTTAAATACAATAAATGAAATCAATAAACTCTAGCTCCCTTGTGTGAAACCGATTTAACATCTTCTCACTGGTTGAGAATAATGAACGGTGTACGGAATTTTTTTTTTCCTTGTTCACTACTCTCGTGAGCATATGGCCTCGACAAGACTAGGTCTTGCGTTGGTTTCGCTAATCTGTTTTTAATTTCTGACAGGGTAGGTGATTAGCCTGCCGCTATCAGTCCTAAGTAGTGGGAATGCCCTCCTGTCGTTGCTTAGGAACGACGCCTTCTTACTGCTTAGAGGGCCGTCTGTGTCTCGCATTTTTCTGGCAGAAGGATCGCACAGATGGTTGAAGACTTCGCTAAATTTGGTGTGTCTGCGCTATTATATTATCGCGATTGCCCGCTTCCTCTTGCTGGCGCCACTGATACAATGTCTTTTCTTTGTCTTTTGCTTGTTTTAGCAGCCACAATGGAAATAATGCGCTAACTATTGTGTGGGAGTAAGGATGGAAAGGATAAGTTTTTGGGGTTCAGGAATGGAATTGGAGGAATATTTTTTTTTTGTTTTTTTTTTGAAACAGGGAAAGTAGGTAAATTTGGAAAAGTGCGAGGACCTCTGGGATGGCAGGCTAGTACCCTTACGCTAGACTACCGAGGCCGCTTTACGAAATAGTAGTCGCAAAATACTCACAGGTAAAATGTTGACAGTAAAATTATTAAAGAAATTATTTACTTGCATTCCCAGCCAGCAAGAAGACATACATTTTGCGAACAGTGTATCTTATGCAGGCCACAAACGGAGAACAAATCGAAACAATCGGTTGAAATGTCTACAGTTTGACACGCGTCCTGCGCAATTGAGAAACCGATCGAAAATCGACAAAAAAAATTGTCAACCCTGCAATCGGATGCGAAATTGACGATTTTTCTAATTTCTTTTCAAATTTTTAAGTATGCACATGAGTGGATAAATGGCAACATTAAGGGGTTAGAGGTAGTCAGAATTTTCAAAAACTTGGATTTTTTTGTTTGCATTTTCTTAAAGTATAATATCCTAAAAAGATTGTGTGAAATAAAAAATATTAAGTGAATCCGACAAATAGTTTTCGAGTTATTCAACAACTGACAAAGGGCGCTCAGGCGCTCCGGTAATCGATAGGAAACCTTTAAATGCGCTTTTCTCAAAACTATGTTTTTTGAACAGGTGATCACTATATCTTAAAAATCGCTTGATAGATTTCATTCATTTCATTCATTCATTCAAATTTATACTCCTTTTGAAAAACTTAAAAAACTCGTGCCTGATCGAAGAATTTTTTTTTCAAAAATTTTGATTTTTCTCGAAAAATATTTTCTGAGGCCAGTTAATTTTGAAAAAAAGCTTCGAACAGGCACAAGAATATCTATTAATAAAACTATATTTTCTTGTCCGATTGATTTTAGATGAATCTCCAAGGACTTCTGATGATCACCGCAAGGAACTTCTGGGGAAACGGGCTCCACACAAACAGCGATAACTTTTACAATTATTAATTTTTTTTTTTTTTTAAATTTTGCTAAAGCCAAGTCAAAACATGATGTATTAATGCTATGTTTTTACTTTTGTAAAATAAATCAATTGACTAGCAAAAAACCATTATTGAAAATAATCATTTTTTCGGGTATCTGACTACCCCTAACCCCTTAAGGAAAACATTTATTGAGGCAGACCGATCGTGTTAGCTACTAGTGGCTTTGCTGCAATATAATTTATTCATAATTAATAATTTATTGAGGACTCAAAGATTTGTTCAAAGGCCAGCCACCCTCGTGGAAAAATAAGAATGAAAAATGAAATATAAGACGGAAATGTAGAATTGAAATCCTGGCAAATTTTATTAGAAAAATATAAAGAAGTAGACAGAAACGCTAATATAGAAAGTGTAAAAAAAATCTTACTCTCCCCTCTTCTTTTCGAGCGCAAATAAATTCCATACATCATCCACCAGCCACCAGAGGGAGTCTCCCTGATCTCCTATGCCGACGACTGCACGATAATGGCGTCGGGCAATGAGACATTTATGGTTTGTGCGTCAAAGTAAACGACCTCCTCGCCTGCCTTTCTCGCTTCTTCACTGCGAGGAGCCTACAAGTTTCCCCCACGAAGTCAACGGCGACCCTCTTCACCACCTGGACAAAGGAGGTCAAACGGCAACTTAAGGTAAAAGTCGACGACACACCAATTCCGACTGTTAACAACCCAAAAATCGTGGGAGTTAGCTTCGACAGTTTGCTCTCCTTCTCAGCGCATACAATCGCTATTGCCACTAAAGTCCAAAATCGAAACAAGATCCTCAAATCGCTTGCCGGCAGCACTTGGGGTAAAGACAAAGAGCTGTTGCTATCGACATTTAAGGCAATAGGCCGGCCGGTTCTGAACTATGCTGCGCCTGTCTGGTCGCCTGGAACCAGTGATTCGCAGTGGACGAAGCTACAGACTTGTCAAAACACTGCCAGTAGGACTGTAACAGGATGTTTCTTGATGTTCCCACTACACAACGAGGCACAAATGCTCCCTGCAATGGAGCATAACAAACTGCTCAACAGACAGTTCCTGCTAGGGTGTTACCGCAGGTCTCACCCATGCAGACACCTGCTCGAGCCTGACCCACCTCCCAGCCACGTCAGAAGGCACCTCCTCAGGACAAAACAGACAGACAATTAACGACATTCATCCAACCACCACCCATTGCAGACGAAGAACTCCAACTCTCCCGAGAGTCGCGCGTAACTCTGGATACTGTAGCATGTTAAACTCCTACCCATCCAGAATTGACCACGACATACTAAACATATGTCCAGCATGTAAAGGCCCCCCGCCCGATAATAACCACCTTCTCACTTAAAAAAAGATAGGTGGCTAGTCAACAGGATTTTGACTCTTCAGGACATCTGAAGCGAAAAAAGTTAAACTGATTATTATTCTGAAGGCTTGCCATTATGGCAGGTGCTACAATGGGAAAATTTTTTTCAAAAATAACAAAATGGCGGACTTTTGAAAAAAAGGTTTGTTTTTCGGGAGGAAATCAGACTGTAGTATGGAAAGTTAGGGCTGAAAGTAAACGAAAGTAAAAAATATCTAATAAATAAATAATAATAAATAAATAATTGGCGCGTACACTTCTGTTAGGTGTTTGGCCGAGCTCCTCCTCCTATTTGTGGTGTGCGTGTTGATGTTGTTCCACAAATGGAGGGACCTACAGTTTCAAGCCGACTCCGACCGGCAGATATTTTTATGAGGAGCTTTTTCATGGCAGAAATACACTCGGAGGTTTGCCATTGCCTGCCGAGGGGCGACCGCTATTAGAAAAATGTTTTTATTTATTTTGCTTTCACCGAGATTCGAACCAACGACCTCTCTGTGAATTCCGAATGGTTATCACGCACCTACCCATTCGGCTACGGCGGTCACCATTTAGAGGAAATAATTAAAGAAAAATAAAATCCGCACTGGTCTTCTTTGTAATAGGTATTGAAAAAACCTTTTTTCATTAACAATTCTTATGTATAGGGTGTTTTTTTAGAGGTTAGGTTTTCAAGTTGGCACTACTTTTTTCGTAGATGGTCTTTTTGACAGCTGTCACTTGATTTTTGCTCAGTTTGGCTTACACCTGAACAACATTTGCAAATCGTGCAAATTTATTACGAAAATAATGGTTCGCAAACCCTTATCTTTATAATAAAGCTAAATTCTTGGCCATAACATTAAATTATATACGTTTTATTTCATCTTGAAAACCTAACCTCTAAAAAAAACACCCGATATGATATTAAGCCTTTAATTCCGAGTTCTGCCGCTGGACACCCTGTACAGCTTTGATGATTGCGTGGCGAGATCGCATCATGAAGCCCTTTTCCTGTGCCCCACTACCCTTAGCATTGAATAAATTGGATAACAACAAATGGCGAGAAATCTTCGATTGCAGCATAGAAAAAAATATTAAAATAGTAAAGGAGGCGTTAAAGAAGCAGAATTACTCATAATTTTTAGGAAATTTTCGGGTATGCAGTTTTATAGATTATTGAATTTTGGTATAAGTGCCAATTTCAAGTGGTCCAAAAATTATGAAAATTTGCCGATTTTTTTCAAATTTTATAAAAAGTTCGAAAAAAAAGCTATCGAGAAATGATTAACGATTTTTTTATGGCCGGAATTGTATCTTATTGATCTGGACAACGTTTATTTTCAACAAGACGGCGCTACGTGCCACACAAGCAACGAAACCATTGATCTTTTACGGGAAAATTTTTCGGACCGTGTTATCTCTCGAAGAGGTGATCACAATTGGCCACCGGCCACCGAGATATTGTGATTTAACACCTTGTCACTCTTTTCTTCGGGGCCACGTGAAAGTGAAGGTATATGCCAACAGCCCAGGATCGATTCAAGACCTCACAGATGGAATTCGTGAGGCTATCGAGGGCATAGGGCAGCCACTTTGCTATTCGGTTATGTAAAATTTCATGAAAAGGATATTGTCCTGTAAGCGTGGTCGTGGTGGTCATTTGCCTGATGTTATTTTCCACTATTAACGGCATACCTTCCTCTTTATAATGAAATAAACATCGATCATTTATATTAAAAAATGGCATTTTTCTTTGAATATCAAAACAACACCTCTTATTGGAAACCCCTTTACGTCTATATAAATAAAATATACAAAAGTTTTATCCTGGGCGAATCCACACAAGGTGACTTCGCTATGGAAGCTGATTTAACTGTTTGATGAATTGCCCTGCCACATTTTTGCTTTATTTGTTTTTTACATTCTCACTGAAATTTCAACATTCGAACCACCTAATTGCAAAAACAAATACATGTAAACGTCAAGGAATATCTACGTTCGAATATCTATGTATTCCATCATTCTCGTGTAAACGTTTTTGTTGCTCTAGCGAAAATACCTTCTATGAATTCGCCTTGCTTTTATCCTAACGATTTTTTGTCATAAATAAAAAAAATCGCCAAATTTCTTTTTAGCTGCTCTCTCTCGTTAGCTTTCAAACACATCCTTTGAAGGGTTATCAAGAACAAAGAAAACAAAAACTTTTGGCCGGACAGTTTTTAGACAGACAATTAACGACATTCATCGGGAGACACTTACCATCTTCTTAAGCTCCCGACCCCCGAATGCGCTAATCGGGGTCTATGACTCCACACCCACAGCAAACAAAGAGATCCAGCTACCCCGAGAGACCCGCGTAACCTTACCACATTTACGTTCTGGATACTGTAGCATGTCAAACTCCCACCTATCCGGAATTGACTCCGACATACTAAAAATACATCCGGCATGTGAAGGCAGACCGCACAATAATAACAACCTTTTCCCATGCCCCAACAAACCCACTCATCTAACACCCCTCTCCCTCTGGACCCAACCTGTGGAAACAGCAAGTTTCCTAGGGCTACGGTTAGATGAGCTAGACGAAGGCGACCGGTAATCTACAATGCACTGACGGGGTTTAGTATTAGTGCTACAATAACAAAAAAAAATTGTTTAGCGATTTGCATATAAACATTATTAAAGCAGTAAGTTTGCAAGTTTTTCAACTTATTGATCATTCCCGTGTATCAAAACAATAATATTAGCCAGAAGGGATGTGAAATATCTACCATTTCCAAAAAATTGTGCAATTTCAAGAATTTCCTAAACAAATTTCAATTGAAGTAGTAGTAGTATAATAGCCGGTTCCCTTGACGCTCGTTTTGTAACTGAACGACCCTCATACATTCCCATGGCAGCCGGTTCTACGTTACCGGAATGACTCGGGTTTTCTTTCCCGACCAAGGGCTGCCGCCCCAGTATACTAGCGCTGTCTAGAGTACCGTACTTTACTTTACCACCCAGAACAACTTTTTATTCACACGTCGACACCTATTTCGCTCCGAACCCACTCTAACTGCGGTAAAGTTACGTTGATCGCAATCGGCAATTCCTCGAAAACTGAACAGTAAACCGAATTTCTACGCACTCATTTTGTTGTTGTTGCTGTAGCAGCATAAACATTCGCCATACTTACATACGAGGAATGCTGCTGGAGTGACAATCGTTGGCCGGATATAAATCCGGGTCGTTGCGGTAACGTACAACCGACTGTCGTGGAAGCTTCGCACGCACTCGTTTTATACACTTGCAGTTACAACATCTATAAGCAACGATCTCACACTTTATAAATAAAAATCAAAGGTGTCTTGTGAATCCTTAAAAAACGTAAACTCCCTTTATTGGTATCATTTGCAACGATCACCACTTTAATAACAACACAATGCAATATGCATTGGTAAGAACTGTTCGTAGTATCCCTTTTCCATGTTGCATTTACTTAAGTGGAATAAACCTGGAGCTGTGGGTGGCACCAATACCGGGCCTACCGTGCTTGACGGGTTTGTATGTCAGTGAGAATTCTCCCAAATAGTGGCCAATCATTTCTGGCTTAATTTCAACCTAAAATAATATACAAAGTCAATATGTGGTTATATTTTTTGGAAGCATTATCTTAATTACCTGTGTGAAATCTTTGCCGTTGTATACACCAATAATGGAACCGGTCATTTCGGGAACAATGATCATGTTTCTCAAGTGAGTTTTCACAATATCTGGCTTCTCATTTGGGGGAGCTTCTTTCTTGGCTTTGCGCAACTTCTTAATCAAAGCCATTGGTTTACGCTTCAGACCACGATGGAAACGCCTGCGTGCTCGGCTGTGCATCAATTCAACCAACTGGTTGCTATAAAAGATATCAAGTTTTAGAATAATTTCCATACAATTCAATCAAAAATAACTTACTTGGGCATGTCCAACAGCTGGTCGAGGTCCACACCACGGTATGTGAACTTTTTGAAGGTACGCTTCTTCTTAAGAGTTTCATCGACCTGCATATAAGGAAACACAATATCAATATTTTGTAGAACAATTTTTACATTGTGGATTCATCATTTAAAATGAAACACTAACGAAGTATATGTCATTAACACATCCAAAATTAAATTTACTCTCACATTTTGTAGAAATTAACACAATTTCTACACGGATGATAAGTATTTTTTAAGATTTTTAACAAGAAAATTACCTCAGCCATCTTGACTTTTCTGATTTACAGAACGGAAAGAAAAAAAGAAGGGAAAGTGGTGCCAAACCCAAAAATATTTTAATTTGTGAATGTAAGTTGGCACGACTGGTGTTTGTTATTCCGAATAGTCAATTATTCACAATAACTTGACCTGGTCATGAATTCGCCTTGTTTTCACGCAACCTGGCTTTCAATACCCAATGCGCATACCTGCAAATTGGCATCAAACTTGAATACAATTTTTATTTGAATTTTAGCAGCTTTAACAGCTAAGAACACTTTTGACATGCAAGCGAATTAAGTGGCAAGCAACAGCATAAAATAAACTAGTCGAACTGGTATGAGCGGTTGAGGCATTTGATTACCACCACTTAACTAAGTTGCTAAACCACTTAGATCTTTTTAAGAAGGTGACTAGTCCCACCAGTGAGACATTTTGCAAATTTCCCAGGCCTTCAATGATATAACAGCCAAGATATTTGGCGCTCTCCAGAGTGATCGGGAACCTAACAAATTCTGGTGTTGTGTTGTTGGATAAGCGAGAGCAACCTCCTGCATTCCTTATCACATCTTGAATTGATGTGCACTGAGGTCAGTGCCTTGATCGCTGCTTGTCTATTAACAACAGTTATAAGGTTTGCCGGAGGTAAGTCCATTAGTATTGTCGTTTTTGCTGCTTTGTCAACAGGGTAGATAGGTTGCATTTTATACCTACTGCCAGGTGTGTATCTTACAACATGAAATATGGTGAATGCCTCACTAGAGTGGCGAATCCTATACTAACGGATCTTCAATATCAAGCTTGAAAAAATTAGTTTTAACATATGCGCCTTGTCATTTCATTAACATTACCTGGCGCTACTTTGTCCAAAAAAATGTAAATGCTACAAACAAGCTATGTGGTGAGCTGGTTAGAACGAGTATTGGAAGCAATTGCACCTATTATGAGTTGGATTGGATCTTCGATATTCGCTGGTTGTCGAAGATTGTCAATTTAGTATTATGAGCGGTGCAACCCTGTCGAAATTCTCATTGTATACCGAATTTAGAGTCGAATGCAATTTTGCTTTCGATTGTGTAGCGTATTGTGGGAAAATTTGTTAAAATGTAAGTTGTTTGCGTTTATTTATTGTTTTATAGTAACCAAATAATAATCATATATTAATTTTGTTAAATTTTTGCAGGTCGAAAGGCAGAAGTAGCAAACAGCAATTAGAAAGGCTGGTTGCATTAATGGAAGAGGATCCACAATTCGCAAAAGGGATTCGCACCAAAGTTCAAGCAGCAAAAAAAATGATGGGAGTTTACAACGGAGCTGAATTGCTTGGGACCACCTGTTAGAACTGCAGCAAAATGGATTAAGGTTAATAATGTTTTTTTTGTGATGTTTGTAGAAATACATTTTTATTCTCCCTTGGCTGGTATGGGCTGATATGAAGTCAAAAGCGAAGAAAAAAGGAAAGTGAAGCGGAATTAAATTTAAAGGTACACGAGGAATCAGGAGGAAAAACGAGGACAAATAAAAAGTCTCAAAGGCAAAGAGATTGAGGTTAATGGAGTTACAGACTGATGGCCAAAAACGATTCTATGAAAAAATGATGTCTACCTTGCAATGTGCTGCAGAAACAGCGGATACTTTTCCACTAATCTTTCATCGTCCGATGAATCGTCGACCCACAACTCCGTTGTACTAATTTTCACAAAAAATACTTTTTTTAACTTTTAAAAATGTTGTTAACAAAGAATTTCAATACAATCACTTTTTCTTTTCTTTTGATTTGCTGTATCAGCTGAGAAAAAATTATCTATTATAAATGCGTGAACCTATCGAAATTTGCAATAGTCTTATTCTTCAGCGAATGAGCACCATAATACCAAATGAAAATTCGTTCGATCGTGCTGATCGAACTACAGTCGAAGATCGAATGTTGCTCATAATAAGGGCCAATAATGGAAGAAAACGAATCGAAATAGAGAAAGTTTTATGTATTATGTATATTTTTAATTAATTTTGAGTTCGATGCATTTTCTAGCTTATTTAGAAAGTAAATAAACATACAAATAATAGCTAAACATTAATTTAAATTTGTATACATATATATTATAATACTTTATACAACCAAGACAATTCATTGGTTCACAGCCTTTGATTCGTTGGACAAGTAAAAACAAGTAAGAATTTTTTCTGTTGCTTTTTCAACGGTTGAGGGATCATTTACGTTTCATTAAAGCGATCGATCTGCTGCTTTTAATTGGGATTTTTCATTACTAAAAATTGGACGAGAGAAGAGTTCTTCGAATCGCCTCACCATAATAAATAGTAAAAAAAAAATATTTTCAACTATTCGCCTTGCTCTCGATGTTATATAAGTGAAAGTCGTTTGACCTGGTTTTAGCAAGTTAATTTGCATTATAAATCTATCGTCTTCCACGAAAACAAATGGTACGTTAACTTTACGAACTGGTTTTGACCTATTTATTTGCCATAATAAATAATTAAAATGCCACCATCTGAAGTGCGATCATTATATCATACGTCAATTTATAACAAAATATTATATATATTTTTATATATGTAAATGATGTGTTGATGGCATCTTAGGCACGGTGCAAAACGAAAACGCTTTGCATTTGATACAATATATGTATGAATATATATCGAGATACTGAGCATTGTGTTTCGATCAATGCGAAAAAAAGCTGAAGGGCTTTTGAGATTATCACCAATAGACAAATAGCGAAGGGTATAAGTCAAGCACCGACACACCGGGCAAGCGTTTCGAAAATGGGTGTCGGGTTTTTTAACTTCTAAAGCAAGAAAAATATATGATTTAAATCATTCCATAAAGCACGATAGTGTGACCGTGTTGCACCGATTATCGTCGCAGTTGTATTTTGGCCAATATGCACCGAGAAAAATTGCCACAACCTGCGATGATACATAGTTTAGACCGCTCATAAAATGATTGTGGGAAGTTATCAGTTGTGTACAGATCTACAATGATAAAACCGGCATTTGCGCCGATAGTGTGATCTAAGCTTTATTTGCGGAGGACTGCAGAAGTAATAGGACTTTATTGAAGTATGCGCACCATAGCACACATTCCTCTTGCGTATCAGCTGAGAGAAGCTGTCGTACAATGGTATTGCCGTCATTTGGCACAATAGTAAGCGACTCGACATCAGTTTCTTTCACGGGTCGCACAAACTCAAGCAACATAGTGTTGCGCCGCGCACATATATCACGAGGCGCAATGGTTACTCTCCGCGTACGACAGGCGTACAGATCAAGCGAACCGATAGGCGCTTTCTTACTCTCATCATCGGGATACTTCCAATAATTAAGTATGCTCCCATTTAAGTAACACCAACGACGATGCCAGGCACCAAATCCAGAAATTTCCTCGAACATGGTGAGAAAGCCGCGATGCTCTACCAAAAAAGCTAATTGACAGTTGGCTTTCATGTGCAGCGTACCTTCCAATGGACTAACGCCGAGAACCTGTGCGATGGCAATACAAAAAAATATTGTTTAAATAAAACATTATAAGTGTGTATATCTAGAAATCATACCTGTGTCAGTGTCCAAGACGTGCGATGTATCTCGTGTAGGGAAAAAGTGGTACAACCATACTGCACCAAAGCAGGAGTACGAACGGCGTTCGCCCCAGCTGGACTTTGAACAAGTGGCATAACTAAATGATTTTCGCTGCCCTTCTTTTTAGGTGTTTTGATAACGGACTTTTTATTTCGATTTATATGATATTTCACCTCGTGAGGTAGGACTTCACGTTGGGCGGTCATCCCGTAGATCTCGAGAGTAATCTAAATGTCAGGCAAGCAAACAAATAAACATATAACAACAACAATTGTTTAAGAAATAAGAAGGAAAAAGAAGGAAAAGTTAATAAATTAATCAAAATATGGGGGAATATAAAGGGTGGTCAAGTTTCAAGGGCCGGTGTTGATTTTGAATAAAATACAATTTTTTTAGGAAATTATTGTCATTTCTCTTTACTATGATAATATTGGTGTGGTTCAATTACGTATGGCACAAAATATCGGCCAAATGGCCATCTCATGGTCCAAATTTTCGATGACGCTGAGGCATAATTGAGGTTCTATGCCTTTAAAGTGCCGAATTATCTCATCCTTTATCTCTTGAATTGTTGCTGGCTTATCGACGTACACCTTTTCTTTCAAATAACCCCAAAGAAAAAAGTCCAACGGTGTCATTGACGTTTAGGTGTGGTTCACATTCAACATCGGCCCTTGAAATTTAACCACCCTTTAGAATAAAATAATACCTAAGAGCATTTCGAAATTTCTCTATTTTTATAAAAGAAAATAAACTATATGTAATATAGGTATATACTTTATTTACCTACAATTTTAAGTATTTCAGTTTTCGAAAAATTACTACTCTGAACAATCCTAACGAATAAATTCGAAAATACCGAATTGCCACTTTGGGCTGTGGGGGCAACTTTCGGCTTAGCTGTATTAAACAATTGAGTTCGCCCTGAGTTTTAGCGGCTTATTCTTGTCGTCTTGTGCGGCATGCATTTTTTTCTATATAAGGACCTAAACCTATCGTAAAACATGTTGTTAAGCTGCGGTTCAAAGTAGCTTATTCTTTTTTTTTTTGAAATACTGAAATTTGTAATAAATTTGGTTTAATTTTTTCATACTCTGCTGCCGCAGGGAGGAACCTAAATACTTTGGCAAAAAAGGACATCTAAGGACATGGCTCTGGGCTATAATGAATATCATACCTTAAAATCGGCATGCACGTTATCCATTTGCAATATATCTGGGAATTTCACTGCTAGCAGACCGGGGAGTGTAGGCATTGTTTTCGTCGCCAAAACATTTTCATCGCATTTAAGTAAACAAACCAAATGATGACCAGCAATGGTATCCCCAGCTAGTTTGCGTATGTAATCTTCACGCAGTGGTATGGTTATCTCCTTAACAGTGAGACGGCCTTTGTCTCGCAACGCACCTAATGGCCTCAAGCACTTCTCTACGCGCAGGCGTTGTACTTCGGCTAAATAGGCTTCACGACGATGGGCTGTAAAATAAATTATTCTTATTGTTTTTTTTTTTTAATTAAAAAACTAATTTACTAAACGCATTTTAACTTACTTGCTACAAGCAAATGTCGCTCGCCCTCGACCGACTCTGTCGAACCGGAAAATTCTATAGTGGCTGCGCACAAGTTCAGTGCTTGGCTGGCTTGTGCAATTATCGTCTGCTGTTTGCCGACTTCATCTAAAAGCTGTTTAATTTTTTCCTGCACTAAAAAGCTGTCTTCCGACTCAGTTTCTTCGGATGGATTGCCATCAACCACGTACGTTTCATTATGTGTGATATCTTGTTCGTGCAGCTTTTGCTGCTTGGAATAATCGATTTGCATAGCTTCACACGCAGCGCTGGCGATTTCGGAGCGTAATACCTTCCGCTCATGCGACACCGTACGCACTGGAGTCGAACTGGTACTCTTAAAATGAAAAGAAGAAATTTTATATTAATACATAAAACTGTATATATTAGAAGATCCATCATAGAGTTGAGTGATAATTTTTTTGTACATCGCACAAATTATTCGCATTCTAATAAAATGTCGTTGTTGTTGTTGTAACAGTTTACTAAGCCCTGTTAAGCACAGTCACGTCACCGGTTGCCGTTGACAATCTCATCTGTCGAGTGAGTGGAGTCTTAGATGAATGGGTTTGAGAGGGGTACGTGAATAAGTGGTTAGTGTTATTGTTGTTGTAGAAATTCATCAAGCCCTGCCGGTACGGCGTGGTCACCGGCGATCAACACCCATTTCATCTAACGGTGGACTCAAGAAGTATGCTGTTTCAACAGGTGCAAAGGAATAGGAGTGTTAGGTGATGGGGGCATGGGGCAAATGAATAGGTAGTTAGTGTCCTACGTGGTACCTTAACATGACGGACATATGTTGATTTTGTCAAAGTCTATTCTGAATGGGTACGAGTTTAACCAACTCAGCTTCCGGGACAGTAACCCGCATTCCCTTGTGCGTCTAAGAAAATTTTCATTTTAGCTTGGGGTGCGAAGAATGCGAGTAGAATGGAATAGAATTAAAAGGTTTGCCCTTTGACCTAAATGTCTTTTGTGCCCTCTACTCATCACAATAACACATCAGTTGCCTCATTAAAGCTAAGATGGAACTGGTTAGGCTGACCATGTATGCTGACCGTACCCGGCTATGATGTCTACTTTTTTTCTTCCATTAGCATCGCATTCGAGAAGATGCATTGGAGTTTCTGGGGGTGAGACCATATCCGCGAGTCTGTGCAGATGGCTGCACTATCTGCAGTGGTCTGTGAGAGTACTACTGGGCATTCATTCCCTCAGGTAGGCTTCCTAGCTGCTTAAAGCTCTTATGGCTATACACTCCCCATGAAGACGTAAGCCCGGTGTGTGGTGCTAGCTCATATCTCGTAGCTTGAACCCTTCTTAGCTTTATCTATGTTGGCCCAAGGCAAGAAAGGGCTAGGGTCAGCCTTCGAGTAAAGGTGGAATAAAATCAACTACTATTTCAAACATTTCAAATCATAAATTATTATATATATTCACATTTTCGCCCTGTTGTCGTCTGTAAAAGCTGATAGTGTGCACCAAAGTGACCGTATTGTCGTCATTCCCACGATTAACGCTCAGCACAGGTTTCCCAGGTTGCGAATTGCAAGTAGCTGCTTTTGAACTCGATGCCGACTCATCATTTTCCTCTGCTATCGTTTGATAACTGGTGTATTTTTTTGGTGTTTTGCAGAAAAAGAAGCTATTGCAGGATGTTGTGGCTTTACTCTGAAATATTCATAAAAATATATAAGTAAACAATTTTTAATATACCCATATTTGTATTTCATATTTACTTCTCTCGACACGTTATCAGCGCTTCCCTTCGTCGTACTATCATCATCGCCGCACTCTTCTAAAGCCTCATCCAAGAAGTCATCAACTCCTCCTGACGCTTCAGAGGAATATACTGAACTATCAGTGCAGCCATAAAATTCTTTTTTATCAGCATTGCGAACCTCCTGCATATTTCAATTTATTAAGCAAATGCATATCAAGAGATCGAAAATAGATTAACAATTAAAAAGGCAAGCAGCGGCCAGATCACGCGCTATATTAAGCACACCGATTTAATATTTGTTGCACGTACCCACCTTTACTGGTTTCGATTGCTGGTCTTGTTGCCGTTGGCGGTGATTCTTTTGTACCACCTGCTTTATCACACGATCCAAATTACCATTGCAAATGTCTATACTGCTGCCGTCTGCTTCCTCTGAATCCATATAACTACAAGTAATAATATATGAGATGAAAAGGAAGAAATGCATGATTTCAATTTAACTATAAATTTATTTGATTAAGTAGAAAACTAATTTAAATTTAAATTTAAGCAGTCTTAAATGAGATTTTCACTAAATTATGTAAAGCTAAGCATTCAATTGGAGTAGTTTTCCACGTCCTGAGTGGTTAAAAAATGTTTTGTAGTGAATGAGTGTTTGTTGGTTATTCAATGCATAGCAGGCAAAGCAAGCAAGAATAACAACGGTCCGCCCACCTTTCATCGTCAATAGTACTATGTTGTTGTTGTTGATGCCGTTCAACAAAATCACTCTCAGGACGGTCAGTTTCAGCAGTTACTGCAAGCATGCGTGTGTGCTCTTCTGCGATACTGTGCCCTTGTATAGTCGCTGTCGTATAATCATTGTCCCGATCTGACTCAGTTTCCAAATCTGATAGTGCGGGATACATTTGATTTCGTAGAGATGCAGCTGTTACAGATTTACGCGAACGCTTGCTTTCATCATCATCAAGAATATCGCTAGCTGAAAAGCGAAAGAGAAAACATGTTCAAATTTAACATTTTAACAAACTTTGATGCTAACTTTTAAGCTTTAAGAAATAAATGACGTCATGCAAATAAAAAACTTTTTTACACACGTGAATGACGTTTTTTTGTCCCGTCCAATATTATTTTGGGTTTTGGTGGAGGCGGTGGTGGTGTGTGTGGATGCCTTGGCACCGATGTTATATGTTTTGTGCTAGATACCACGTTAGACTGCGTTTGCAGAGTTTCCGACCGTACACTTTGCTCCTCATTTTCGTCGAATACTTCTTCTGGTTTGTTGAAACGATATGCACGAACTTGCATATCTTCTTGTCGTTGTTTTTGTATATCGGTATTAAGTTTGCTTTCAGCCATTGTTGGCGTATTCGCTACAAGTGCCGCCATTTTTTCTCGCAATTTACTTTCGCCATTTGGCTTTGTGGGTAATAAAGATGATGAGCTGACATTGTTGCACGCGAGGGCCGCAGTAGCTACTGCAAAAACAAATGAAATTTATGTTTCGATCATGAACGAGTATCAAACTGTTTATATCTCACCTTTTGTACCCAATTCTTTGCCCAATGTAGCTTCTCCCTGTCGAATTTTACTTATGCTTGGCGCCATACCGAGAGCAGCTTTTGGCAAAAGTACGCCTCCTTTGTTTCTTTCGAATAATTGCATACGCTCCTTTAGCGACAATTCTGTTGGATCTTTCTGTGGACGATATAATTGCTGAGTGCTATTTGTTTTCTGCTCAAAGGCAGCCGTTCGTCCGGATACTAAGCCAGCCTTAACATTTATCGTCTTAAGAGGATTGGCTGCACTACTTTTTTCTTCTACAGCCTTCGAAAATCTACTAGCCAAATTCATTACTTGGGGTTTATTTTCATCAACTTTCAACTCATTATCTAGCTCCTCCATCGCCTGTTTTTCATCTACTTCTGTGTAGTCGTATGCAGGTTGTAGGATTGATGACTCACGTTGTTCACACCCTTGTGCTTCCAGTGAATTCATCATTTGGAGATCACATGTCAATTGTTTGGTATTGGTGGAATTTATTTGTTCTGTATCATCAATTGACTGTTTATCGGCTCCTTCACTTGACACCGGAGCCAGTTGCGTGGGAACTTTGACTTTGGTAAGCGTTTCACCTAGAGTGTTCCTACTTGGCAAGGCTGGCTTTTTTGGCGGTATACCGGAAACTTTTCTGCTTGGTAAAGCTGGTTTGGGAGGTGGTACTGCACTGACAGGACGTGGGTCGTGATGAGAAACATCATCCTCCCATTGATTGATGGAGCAAGCCAGTTCAGCTAATTTACCGTAACGTTGTTTAACTTTTTTTTCACTGTTCTCGAAAACTTCTTTAATAGGTGAATCCGCATAGAACTGCTCCTCTGTTCGATGTATTGGCGATGATAGGTCGTGGGGATTCGCATAAAGAGCTCCAAGACGTTGCAACCGGCTACGTGAGGAATCGCGTATTTTAGCAGTAGGTTCCTCCGATACTAATTTGAGGCGTCGTTGTTCACGGCCAAGATCGTCAATATCTTTTTCTTCAACGTGAATTTGTGCCTAGGAAAGGTAAATTGGAATAAATTGGTATTATTTACAACTCTTGAACGTAGCCGCGCTGTATTTTCAATCTTACTTCAACATTTTTATCTGTCAAAATTGACGGTGGGCCCTAGATTACACACGTAAACTAGGAAGTGGAGTATATAGCAATACCAGACATTAACTGCCAACGTTTATTTTCATCGCGCGTTTTTTTTTTACTTTCTTGTTATAGAAATATTTCAATATTTCTTTATATTTAGCAAAATGTCAGGAATAGTGAATGAATAATTAGTGATACAAAATATCACTTTTACGGAGTTACGTTCTTAATAACATTTGAACAGTTTAAAAGAGTTTCGCTCCGTTTCTAAAATATTAATATTGGAACCAAAACAATTTGATTGTTACCCATACCGACTACTTTTAATGAGTTTCGGCCTCCGAACCGCAAACTAGATCATTACCCTTTATATTTGTATGTACAATAAATCAACAATTTCATTCGCAATTTACAAATTGCAAAACTCCTAACTCCAGTCGAATTAACAATAGCTCAAAATAATGGCCGAAAGAGCGTGCTGCCAGACGCAAACAAATCAAATTGAATGCGAATAAAATCATGATCCCACTTCTAGCTATAGCAGCACATTCGAGAAAGTATGCTGAAATTAAAGTCGATTGGTCGCATAAACGACACGAGTTAGTGGATCTTATAACATTATGGCTGATCCATCTGCAGTAAATTGTGAGAATATCCCTGAGCATTCTCAGCCACTGCAGTCCTTAGGAAGGGCTATGCCTAAACTTCTTTTGATTATAAAACCCAGTCAGGACTTCGCCTGGCGTAGCCCTATAGTTAAGTGGCAAATTACATCTCGTATCCTAAGCTCTTCAATTCTAAGCTCCTCCTTGATGGTCTGTTGCCCCATGAAAAAAAGTCTCTCCAGCCAATATATCCGCTACTTCGTTCCCAGATATACCCCTATGTCCATTGTGCATTCCTAGCAACCAGAGGATAAGGGCTCACAATCTCTTAAATATATATATGGTGTTTATATATATTGAAATACAATATTAATTTTAATATAAATAAATATATATGTTTTGTAAAGAAAATCGCGGCGCTTTTTTTTTATATAAAACAATATTTTACCATAAATAAATGGATATCCCGACAAAATACAGACAGATCAAATATTAATATCTGAAGAAAATTTGGATTTAAAAAATCCCTTATTTTGGACCCATTCAAGAGACAACAACAAGTGTATTTTACAACTGCTGATACAAGGAAAAATCAAAGAGGATATGGTAATTGGCAGGAAAAAAATTACTTGGCTTGACAGCATCAAATAGTCGACAGGCCTCAAGTCAATTGGCGAACAGAACGAATTTAATATCATTTATAGTATGACCTGACAACTGTATGGCTTAGATCAACATAAGGTTTGTATGTAATCGCGAACATTCAGTATGTATACGCAGAACAAGAAGAAGATTATCTTCAATTGTGTGTTTATATTGCTGGCTGTTCAGGTATTTGACAGCACTTCTTGTTGAAATATCCAAAAGGAGGAATGCTGGTAAATTATTTTAATCAAATAACTTAAAAACTGTTTATTGGGAGCAAAACGCAAAGATTGATACTCATCATATTATTTTTGACGTACACTAGATAGCAATCTTTCTTCACATTCCTATTCTTACCTGTGTAAAAGGATCCATTTTGTTTTTTGAACTTTAACTTATGCACTTTGTTCTGTATGTAAACAATTAGATTTCTATTCACTTAAAAAACATTATTTTACTATTATTTATGAATATTTATAACGCTCACTATTATACAATTCTCTTTTACAAAAGTAGGGACGAATTTCTCAAACAATGTGATCGGTGTTTATGAATAAGGATGAATTATTTCCATCGCGGTTTATGAGAATTCACGTTGACAGAATACGCTAAAGGCTTTTTGAATTTTACAATTCAGCACTATTCAGCAATAAGCTCGTGGAGATAGGTTTCATTTCCAACCAAACGCGTGATTGTTTGGCAACTAATGCCCTAAACAGAAGTGCAACGGACAGCGGGTAACTGGATGACGGATGGTGAACAGCTAAACTACTCTCGTCGGAAAATTTGTTCGGTTAAACACTGACATTTTGTGGTTAGAATAAAACTGATTTTGTAGTGACATCTTTTCGTTTGCTATATTTGTGAGTGCATGCCAAAATGAATAATGTTGAAAGACTTTTGCAAACAATCATAATTATGTACTCAATGAACACATTATGCACCGCGTCAGGCTCCTGTTTATTCATGTTTAATTTCATTTTATCCAAATACAAATGAAAAAAAGTTTAAGGGAATAAAAACGCAAAACCTCCAATTTTGCTTGTCTCTGCCGCATTCAAAATATTTATGAAGCTGGGTTACGACGAAATTTGCATACAAGAAAAACTTGACTGCCGCCACGTCCTGAAGTACCGTTGTCAATGTGTTAATATTGTTATTTTCGCTTATTTTTTTCCATGAATCCATGGATCCATGAACGCCCAATTTTTGAGAACGTCAAGATAATGATGTTGTAAGTTGTTCAGCAACATTTTGCGTCACAGCGGCAATATTCTCAACAAAATGTCCAGTTTTTGGTCTTGGTCTTCATCAACCTTTGAATTTTCGACTCACTCCAACGATTATTTTAACCAAAAAATCACGAATTTTGCGATATGTTTTTAAAGATTGACAATTTTCATAATAAGTTTCAATCATTTTAGCCCGTTTTTGTATCGCAGCCGCCGTAGCCGCGGGTTGGTGCGTGATTACCATTCGGAATTCACAGAGAGGTTGTTGGTTCGAATCTCGGTGAAAGCAAAATGAATAAAAACATTTTTCTAATAGCGGTCGCCCCTCGGCAGGCAATGGCAAATCTCAGATGTATTTCTGCCATGAAAAAGCTCCTCATAAAAATATCTGCCGTTCGGAGTCGGCTTGAAAATCTAGGTCCCTCCATTTGTGGAACAACATCAAGACGCACACCACCAATAGGAGGAGGAGCTCGGCCAAACACCTAACAGAAGTGTACGCGCCAATTATTTATTTATTTATTTAAGATTGTACATCTGTCTACTTAACAAATGTCAAAGTTACATAAAAAAAGTAGCGTCTAGGAATTATTTACTACTGACTGATTGATATAAAATATTTTTGCATTCATATTCTTAAATTTCACAAGTATAAAGTCGCATAAATTGCCTTGTATGATTTTATTACTCTACAATTGAATTTATACTCTCAGGTTAAATTTAACCGATGCTCCGCTGGTCGTATAATGTTCTCGAATGCACTCAACTTCTTACGCAAATAAATTAAAGGCATTTTGGTAATTAAAAACCTTTTTGAAGTTATTAGCCTTCGGAGTGATATAAACAATTTTGATTTAATGCCTCAATTCCCGACTTTTTTGAATTTAAGCAAAAACTTTCATACGACTTACTCAAAGGTTTTTAACTTTTTGCCTTCAAGCTGCAGTTGATCAAATTTTGTCCTAAACAAGGTTTGTGAGTGAAAGGACCTTGGGGCCGTTCATAAACCTCGTGTCCCGATTTTCAGAAAAAAATACATAAGGGGAATGCTGCTGGAGTGACAGTCCTTGGCCGGATATAAATCCGGGTCGTTTCGACAACGTTAAACCGACTGTCGTGGAAACGTACTGTCAGCAGAATTTTACCTCTTTGTAATGAAATGATAACTAATTGGTTATGAAAATAGATTCCTTAACTTAGAATAAATTATAAATAAAATTTTTTTTTTAATAAATAATCAGTTGAGCACAAAGTAACTTTAGTAAATAAGTTTTTCAATTAAACTAAAATAAACTTTTTGAAGTGAAACTTCTTAGGCGTCGATGGACGAGCGAGAATGGAGAGTAAAATTCCAAGGCATGCAACGTTTTGGGCATTTTCGTTCCGCGAGAGAGAAAAAAGATATAAGGTAGAGGAAAAGGAGAGAGGGAGCTATACCTTATATATATCTTAAATACACTTTAGGCTATTTTTCCTTGTGGTTGCTAATTTCTAGTGAGAAATAACACTGCCTACTTTTTGGCGTTATATTGCCTTGGTGCCTACTGTTTGGGACGTTTTTTTGGTGCCTACTTTTTGGCGCTTATTTTCGTTTCCTGGCTAGTGCTTGTGCGTACTATAAAGTGCTATCTATTCGGGCGTCGGATTTATTGGTATTGCCTTGCGGTAATTTGTGCCGTTGCTGCGGTCCTGGAATCGCTGCGTTTGTGCGGGTGATAAACGCCCGGAATAGTGCGCGTTGTTGCCACGGTTTGTGTCCGGCGTTTACCTACACCGGTCGACCCTTCTCTGTTTTTTGTAAATTTAGTCTATTTTTATTCTCTACAAATATTCTGAATTTATTTAGATATATATTCTTTCTCTCTCTCTCTAATTCTCTCCCTCTTTCTTTGTCTGCCTTGAAAGTTTCACTTCTGTTATGTGTACTACGCTACACGCACTTGTTTTTATATATATTTTTCAACATTTGGTAAAATTATTTCAATGTTTAATTGTGGGACTTTTTTATTAATCAATTATTTTTATTCTTACATTTAAATTGCCAAAATTTATAACTTAAAAGTAGTTAACTTCAAAATATACAAACTTGCTATTCATTATGTAGTTTAAATTAAAACTGAACCAAACTTAAATGCTGTATCAAAAAAAAAAAATAATAATAATAATAACGACAATAACTCTAAATTAAGCGCGAATGTACAGCTTAATTCAGGAACATCGGTTTCACCGAACATTGTAATCGCAATTCAGCTTGAGCTTTGCAGATCTTTCTTCATATACATCAACATCACAAGACTTGGAAAATACTAAAAATATAAATATTAATTTAGATATACTGTTACACTCTCTGACTGCTCCCGGCTCTTTGTTCAGAATGGTTCCGTTGTTAACACATTTATTTTTCCTTTGATTTGGTTTTCTCCAGCACTTCAACTTTCTTCACTAATTCATCTATATTTAAATCGTCTGGAATATTGAATCCATTCTAAAATGGTACGAGTATAAAAATAACAATCAACAATTACCGTAAGACATTTCGATGCTTACCTGTTTTTCTTTTAAAGTGTGTATTTTCCCCTCTATGATAATTTTGTTCCGCTGCATTTCGGATTCAGAAATCAGGCGTTTATTGACCGAAGTTGTGAATCTAACAATAGATTAATAAATGTATTTCAATAAAATTTATCAACACAAACTAAATTACTTCTCAAGTAAAGCGCATTCCGCAATTTCTTTTTGTAACTGCTTCTCCTGTTCGTCAATTTCTGCTTGCATTTTTGCGATAGTGAGATTATTTTCTAAATGCTCTTTGAGTTTGTTATAATAAAACTCTTTTAAGTAGCTCAGTTGAAGATCATGTAGTTGTGTGACTTGCTGGAGCTCCACACACTCTTCTATCATAGCGCCAACATCATCAGGCAAATCACAAAGTTCAAGTCCTAGTAAGCGCAGTTGGTGTTCATAGTGTTCTCCTGTGATCCAAGTCAGACATTAACTTTTGTGTTAAGCTATAACATTTGTCAAACTTACTCAATTTTTGCAGCGACTGCACTTCATCTTGCAATTGAAAATTCTCTGCAAAATGTATAAGTTAAATTTTAAATTAATTAATATCTTGTTATTATTTACCCATTTTATTCAATTATTTCCTTGCTTTTCGTTTACTTTAATTAAACGCCAAAATATTTCCGATCGAGTTTGGCAGCACTTATAAGATCTCTGTGCTGTGCTACCAAATTAAAAAAATTATTTTCGAAACCACAATATCGTCTGTTAAATATGAAATAATAATAGCTAAGGCACATTAAGCACAGAATGATAGAATTTATAAACTGAGCAATCAGAGTGTGCACAAAAAAATAGCTTAACACAACAAAGGTTTTGGGCTGGTACTTGCTATAATGTAACATTGGCAATTTTAAGCAAACTATACCTTCTTATTTAGTGAAACTTGGTGGAGATGTTTGGGAGTAGTTCAGGAACAACTTTTATAACTCCCAATTATTCCGGAAATAATAGTTTAGTAATTATATGCCTTCAAAGTGCCCTCGGGAATTTCACTATAGTTTGCACATTAAAGTAAAAAATAAATAATTGGCGCGTACACTTCTGTTAGGTGTTTGGCCGAGCTCCTCCTCCTATTTGTGGTGTGCGTCTTGATGTTGTTCCACAAATGGAGGGACCTACAGTTTCAAGCCGACTCCGAACGGCAGATATTTTTATGAGGAGCTTTTTCATGACAGTTTGCACATTATAATACATATATATTTTTCTTAGCTTCACTAAAATTCACAATATATACACTCACGCGTGATTTTACTTATTTTCATACTTGTATTCAAAATATTTCAATGAAAATTAAATGCCAATGCATTTACCCATATCATCAGTTTCCTATTTTTAACGCGAATAAGGATTAATTGGAATTGACAATTGTTGCTGGACGCCTGCAAATAAAGATGAAACTACGAGCAAAAATGAAGTATTTCAGTTTGATGTTGATGATGGGGATAGGGGTTATTGTGCCTCCTTACATTGGGTTCTATGGTTTTAACGTGGAAAGGAGTTCTTGCAAAAATACTGTGGATGGCGTAGCCGGAGTTGGACTGATGAAGGTTATTTTTTTGAAGCGCTGTCGAAGGCCACCCACGCGAAAAAAGTTCTAAGCAAAAATTCTACAAATTTACAAAAACTCAAAAAACCACGCTACATTACACAACTTTAACAATAACCTCCGGAGGGTACGGTTTTCAGTTTTAAGATGGGGATACACTCCTCTATCGCCCCCTTTATAACCTTTTTTCAAAGCATATCACATTGTACTAAATTGTTATCCCCTGGAATTCTCTACATCATGCATTGAACAGGTAGCAAGAGTACAGCAAAAATAGCAAAGGAATATATTTTGTGTTCGCTTTTGGTCCTTAGATTGTCAAAATGTATAAAAAGTTGACAGTTTGGTATAATTTACGAAAAATTTTACAATACAGAGACTAAACAAATATGAAATTAAGAAAAAAACAAAAAATAAAATCAGCTGACAAAAGTCATATAACTTAACAAAAACAATGATAGAAAAATAAGCATTTCTCCACATTTACAAAAACAATGATAGAAAAATAAGCATTTCTCCTCTTCTATCAACGTACTTTCGCATGCAGTAATTAACAATAAATCCACAAAATTAATCTACCCGTTCACATATGGCATTATCTGCAAAATTGACAATCATCTA
The DNA here is from genome assembly GCA_037575425.1 of Anastrepha fraterculus. Classification (NCBI taxonomy): domain Eukaryota; kingdom Metazoa; phylum Arthropoda; class Insecta; order Diptera; family Tephritidae; genus Anastrepha; species Anastrepha fraterculus. The sequence goes on along the minus strand of JAYXIM010000163.1, from coordinate 36,185 downwards.
TCAATACTGTTATGAAAGGTTTTTCTTCGTAGAATTTGCTTTGGTGGAACATTTTGGAGATTTTGGTTTCTTTAATTATTATTAACGATATAAAGAAAATAAGGAGCAGGATTATCTAATTTAACTGCGCAACTGGCTGCTAGCAATATACAGTTGGAAGAAATCCTGCTAATAATAACAGTTGAAGGAAATACGTATGCGACGTTTACTGAGGTTGCAAAAAATTATGGCAGCAATACGCATGGGAAATTTTATAATAGATTTTATAGTAAGTAATAAGAGGACAAACCGTTTATGGACATACGCTTTTTTCTGTAAAATGAATCCACATTTAATAATATTTAACAAACATTTTATTAGAATTATGTTTACAGACCTGTTTTCTTTGCCGGCATCTATTTCATTTAGTTTTTAATTTGATGTTTCTCCGTACATTCGTAATAATAATTATCGATAACACAGAAAACACAGGGTTGTATGTCAAAAAGTATCGTTATTATCTAGGATTATTTTATAATCTCAGATTTTGGGAGAGACATTTTGTATGGGAAATCGCGCTTTTTAATTACCGATTTTGAGTTAAACGCGAAAAAGTAGATCATCTACTTATATGTGAACATATTATTATTAGTGAACGTAAAAACTAAAGCACGAAGTACATCAGTCAAGCGGGTTGTGAAATATACCAACAATTATATAAAATTAAGGAATTCCAATATACAATAGTACAAAGCAACTGAACATGGAATTATTACTTGTAGTAATTTCAAAACTAAATGTGGAACTCAAAAGATTCAATAAAGCTGTGCTTTGACAGAAAAGTCAAAAGTGATAGTATGACTAATAGCAATGTATTCACAAATAGATTGAGACAGATAGGAAAGTCTAGAGGGAGTATGAATAAAAAAAAAAAATTCACAAATAGATCGTGAAATAGGAGCATTAGATGAATACTCAGTTATCCCCAACGATCGTAAGTAAGTAAGAAGATACCGTTGAAAGCATATAATACGTTCCACTTTTAGTCATTTTAACAAATACGGACAGCCAATTGCACTATTGATGATTTTATAAGTGAAAAAAGGGTTAGGATAGGGATCGGCGGTTCTGAATAGATTTAAGATTTATGAGCAATAGATGAGAGGGATGTGAGGGTAAGGGTTCACCGAAATTAACATTAGCCAAACATGATCACTCCGAAAGCTAATTCAAAGGGCCTGCAATTACCGAAAATTCATTTAAAATATCTGCGTAAAAGGAAATGAAAAAAGTGGGTTTGCATATTGTTTGACAAGTTGATTGACTTATGTATTTCGCATTTAAGTTATAAGCAGTCTTCTGCTTCAGTACTGTAAGGTATAGGCCATGTGGCACTACTTATTACAGCGGCATCTATGTCTGAGAACAATAATCGTGTAATTAATTACCATTTGCTTTTGGCGCGTATTCAACACACAGCTGTTAGGAAAACAATTTTGGTGTTTACTAACAATTACTACTTTTTGTTTTTATAGAAATGAATGAGGATTTAATTAAAATTAGGCGTTTTCTGAAAGAACGCTTACAACGCGACTATACAACATTGCATGGCCATGAAACGGAGCGTGAAAACGTTCGCCAGTTGCTCCTTCGTACTGCGGAGTTGGGCGAATCAAATTCGCTCTTGCTTATTGGTCCGCGAGGATCTGGAAAAACTACAGTGAGTCTATAGTTATAAAAAAAATATATGTGAATGCACTACAACCCAATGTGTAATTTTTTTGTAGTTAATTAATGCAGTGCTTGCCGACCTTATGCCTTCTAGCGATTTTCAACAAAATACGATTTTGGTGCACTTAAATGGTAATCTGCATACGGACGACAAATTGGCACTTAAATCCATCACCGTGCAGATGCAACTAGAAAACGCTGCAAATGGTAAAGCATTCGGCTCATTCGCCGAAAATTTAGCTTTTCTTTTGGCGTGTCTAAAGTCGGGCAATAAACGTTCGAAAAGTGTTATTTTCATACTAGAGGAGTTCGATCTATTCTGCTCTCATCACAACCAAACCTTGTTGTACAATTTGTTCGACGTATCACAGTCGGCACAAGCACCGATATGTGTGCTAGGGGCAACATGCCGACTGGATGTTATAGAATTGTTGGAAAAGCGAGTGAAGTCTCGATTTTCGCACAGGTAAAAAACGAACTTTAATCTTTTTTTTTAAATGTGAAATAATTCTTTTCTCTTTCAGACAAATTTTTCTCTTTCCTACTGCTAATACTTTTGAAACATACTTGGACCGTTTCGAAACGTTGCTAAGCATACCCCATGAGAAAGAACTGAAACAGGCAGCGGAACGGGTGTCTCAGTTAAAAATGCTTAATTCAGATGAGCTTACTATTCATCGGAATCACTTCAATCCTGCCAAGTACAAATTTAGCAAAAAATATATTGAATCCTGGAATAACAGCATAGCGGTTTTGATAGATGACAACAAATCAGCTGTAGTGGCTGCGTTGGAGACATTTTTCGAAATAGATAAAAGCGAATCATTTTTAAAAATTCTATTATTTCGTTTGGTGGCGCAATTAGATCCGAATTCTCAACCACGAATAACCGCAGAACAGGTGTGTGAAGTTATTGCAACATACACCGTTGATCCGAGGGTAGAATTACTCTGTGGTCTCTCCGTTCTTGAACTATGTCTCGTGATTGCTATTAAACATCATTCCGAAATCTACGACCGTGACCCTTTCAATTTTGAAATTATTTTTGCTCGCTTTGCGAAGTTTGCTAAAGTTTCAACAACTATGCAGGGCATCGAACGCGCCGTTTCGTTGAAGGCATTTGAACGTCTACGCCATATGGAGATGATTTTGCCGATTTCTAGCGTAGTGGGCAAGGTACAAAAAGATTTCGAAATGCATCGCCTAGCATTAACTTATGGGCAAATAAACGATGCCGTACAAAAGTATCAAGCACTGCCCACCGAAGTTGCTCAGTGGGCGCAGAGTTCTATAATTTGATGCGGACTAAATTAAAATTATAATTAAGTTATTTTTTATTTCTATTAAAATAAATTGGTTAATTTATTCTTATTCTGACTTTCTATTCCGCTGAATGTTTACGACCAACACGGGACTTGCTGCACTCGTAACAACAACCGGAGCAATTGACATAGGGGGAATCTGCTTGTGTTTTGGTAACTTATAATCGTCGAGTTTGAGGCCTTTTATTTAAAACAATCACAGAAATGTTTTATTTTAAAAAGCTTACATGATAATAAAATTATTAGGTAAACTGAAGCAAATGCAGCGCTAGCAGCAGAGGCTTTCGGCTGGCTGGTGACGTGTGTTTGGTCAGATACGACGGAGTAGATCGGCGTCCTTTAGAAATTTATATTTTTTTTATATTATCTTCAGGCGCGTCTTTCGAAAGTAGGAGACGATCCCTGCCGTCGAAGTGGTAATGCCTTTGGAAAGCAAGTTATGGGCAGGATACCAGTAGATGATGCGCACTCGCAAGCTTGACAGAAGGAGCAGGTGTTGGTTATACTACCCTGTAATATGTGTGCGTGATTAGGTGTGCCCAATACGGAGACGTGTGTGTGGGGTAATGTGGTTGGTGGGTACCGAGGATGGATAGGCAGGTTTTATTCGATTTGGGTCAATGCCCTAATAATGGTGTCTATAATTCGTCCATTCACCTAGTAACTTTGTTCGCCTCTGTCGATAAATAAGTCGGTTTATGTCGCTGGATGCGATAGCTTCGGATATGATTGATGGAAAACTTTTTTATCTGATTTGGATAATCAAATAATTGATTTTGATGTCGTTGTTAGGGTCCTAGACTTGTTAATACATGGTGTACACTTTTTTTGACATTGACTGTATAAGCACAAAAGTACGCGAACGAAATTTCATAAAATCACTTGTTTAGATCTGCACAAATTCGGTGTGCACCATCTACTGAAGACTTACTGCATGAATTTGAAGTCAAATCTTCTCTTCTTAATTGGCGCGATAACCGCTTACGCGATTTTGGCCGAGTTTAACAAAGCGCGCCAGTCGTTTCTTTCTCGTGCTAACCGGCGCCAATTGGACACACCAAGTGAAGCCAAGTTCTTCTCCACCTGATCTTTCCAACGCAAAGGAGGCCTTCCTCTTCCTCTGCTACCACCAGCTGGTACCGCATCAAATACTTTCAAAGCCGGAGCGTTTGTATCCATTTGGACGACATGACCCAGCCAGCGTAGCCGCTGGATCTTAATTCGCTGCGCTATGTCTATGTTGTTGTAAAGCTCATACAGCTCATCGTTCCATCGCCTGCGATATTCGTGCATGTTGTAGCAGCATAAACATTCCCCATACATTCACGGGTAATGCTGCTGAGTAATAGTCCTTGGTCGGATTAAAACCGAGTAATTTTTTGCTGTATAAAATGTTATTAACAAATAAAACATATAGAGCGGTTTATTTTCAATTTTTGTTGCTATTTATTCCTATTCAAAAATTATGAAAAGAAATTTCAATAAAAAAAAACTGCGTGTAGCGTAGTACACATAACAGAGGTGAAACTTCCAAGGCAGACAAAGAAAGAGGGAGATACCCGAGAGAGAATGAGAGAGAGAGAGAAAGAATATATATCTAAATAAATTCACAACATTTGTAGAGAATTCAAATAGACTAAATTTACAAAAAACGGAGAAGGGTCGACCGGTGTAGGTAAACGCCGGACACAAACCGTGGCAACAACGCGCACTACTCCGAGCGTTTATCCCCCGCACTAACGCAGCGATTCCAGGACCGCAGCAACGGCACAAATTACCGCAAGGCAATACCAATAAATCCGACGCCCGAATAGATAGCACTTTATAGTACGCACAAGCACTAGCCAGGAAACGAAAATAAGCGCCAAAAAGTAGGCACCAAAAAAAGTCCCAAACAGTAGGCACCAAGGCAATATAACGCCAAAAAGTAGGCACCAAAAATATATTTCCTACAAGTTTGCACAACAAACCAGCGCCAAAAAGTAGGCAGTGTTATTTCTCACTAGAAATTAGTAACCACAAGGGACAACTCAGGAAAAATAGCCTAAAGTGTATCTAAGATATATATAAGGTATAGCTCCCTCTCTCCTTTTCCTCTACGTTACATCTGTTTTCTCTCTCGCGGAACGAAAATGCCCAAAACGTTGCATGGCCTTGAAATTTTACTCTCCATTCTCACTCGTTCATTGGCGCCTAAGAAGTTTCACTTCACAAAATTATATCGTGGCCAAGGAGCATTCATTAAAGGTGGTGGCACTAGACCAACAACAATGTTTTGTACATTTGATTGTCACGTCAAAGCACTGGAAAATGAGAAAACAACAAATTAATTCGATTTGTTTCATTCTGTGTTGACAGCCACATGGACACGGCGAAAGAAAAAAAAAAAAAAACAAATCAGCTGATTTACCGATACCACCTTTAATAGATTCGCCTTGATCGTGGCTGACATTTATTACTTTTTTGAACTGCTAAGCTTTTTAATGTTTAAATTAAGACGAATCTATTGGTGGTGTTGGTAAATCAGCAATAAGATTTATAATCTTCGCTCTTTGGTAATACCATAAAATCATAATAAAAATAATATTTCTCACTAAACCGTTTTCGGATTTGACTTTTTTTACTTAATACGATGCCAGTTATAAATTAATCAAAATTCTTTCATTAAATGTAAGTATAAATAGATCTACATACAATTTCAGGGTCGATTACCCCACTGTGCGATGTTGAGAATTTTCATGGACATGTTCAGAAGTCTTTTAAATCGCTAAAAATCAACGCAATTTTTGAGCCACTTCAAACTTACACTTTACTAAAACTGAATGGCCAAAAGTTTTGTAAAAAATGTTCCTCAAAATTTAAAGGATTGAACGTTTTTTTAATTGTTAAATTTTTGTGCATTTTATATAAAGCTTAAAACATTGATTTATGATTAAATTTTCTTTATATTTTCTCATACAATGAACTATATTTTTATAAAAAAATTACGAAAACTTTGTGCATAAAAATATTGCGAATATTTTAAAAATATGCCTGATATGTGAGCTCAAGTGTAAGAAATATTTTTTTTGTTTTTATCGCGTTTCCTCCTCAGTAAGCAAGCCAAATCTTTAAATGTCATTCTATTTTTCATAAAAAGTGTAGAAATTTACAGTTTTGCGTGAGGGTAGCTTGATAGTATAGCTCTAGAACCTAACCTATTCGGTACGTATTTGAAAAGGGGTCTTAAAGTAAAAAATAGCATTTGCGCATGTATGTACATATGTATATGTAAATATAACATACAGAATATCCAAACATATTCATTTCATTTCATTTATTGCCCAAAATCATTTTAACATAGGAGTTTACAAAGTTATGATAAAATTAGATTATTTAGCATTATCCTAACATACATTTGTATTTATCTATCCAAACATATTACTACTTCAATAATTTAAGGCTGCATAGAGCATCAAATGCCAGAAATTAACAAACTTGTAAAACTCGTAAATATTCACTACGTACAGTATACCAGAATTCGGTAAAAAAATGACGTTGAAAATTGGGTCAACTAAGACTTCTCTACCACCCGCATTTTCCAGCAAACCGATCGATAATGCAAATCCCCTTACAATTTCGGGACCAGCATAGTTTTGTTGCTTAAAAAGAGCGAGATAAGTTTATTCAGACTGGGTATATATTAGGCTACCACAGCGAGCAGCAGCATAGTGCAGTATCGAGCTCACAAGAATGCTTAGCTGGAGTACACAAAAGTAGTAAAATAGTTTTATTCCAACAACAGTGTTTTTTCGGTAATTTCGTTTCACAAAATGCATTCAACTTTGTTGCTAACATTCGGTGTGCTGCTCGTGCTAACTAATCACACAAACCATTGCCAGGGTAATGAAAGTCCGGGATTCTTTCTGAAGATCACTAAAAATGTACCGCGCTTAGGCAGACGTTCGGACAGTTATTTCTTAAAGAATATGAAGGCAATACCACGCATCGGCCGCCGTGATGATGAGGTAAACGTTTTTAATGAAAATTCCTTATTTATTTCATACTAAATAATGATTTCCTCTTTAAACAATTCAAGACTCTCAGCGCCACCATTTCGCCCTCGCTCTCAAAGCGTTTGGTTCTCAATGCAGCTGCAGCGGCTGCTGCCGCCGAACGTGAGTACAGTTTGGTGCAGCCCGTTACTTCGAACACACTCATCGAACTTTTGAATAAGAATGCAATCGCAACGGATAAAATAAAATTTGTCCATTGGAAGGATTTCGATCATGCGCTGCAAATGGACACCGAATTGTATGGCAAACTTATTTCGTTGGGTCGTAAGCCTGATCAGCGTCTCAAGGAGGATCTGAATGTTGATATGACGAGCGGAATTACGTCACTATTGCCCAATTCCAATAATGACGATTATATATTTTATAACAGAGATGCCGAAGAGATGTATGCACCCAAGTATGGCGGCGATTTTGTGCGATACAATCAGTTGAAGTAGAATAACTGAGGCTAATTAATTGCATTGGAACTTTGTATTTACGTGAACATAAAAAATGTTAACTATTTTTAGTTCGTCCGGCGCGAGCATATCTAGTCAAAGTTAGCATTTTAAATGCTATAGTAATAAAATTAATAAATAATAGCCTTTATGCACTATAAATATTTTGCTGTAGTATTGATTTTGTATTTAATGATTTGTATGTACAGGTTGGTTGAAAAGTATTGAAACCGATACATATTAAGTAGTAGGGGAGTTAAAGCAAGTCACATTCATTAAAGGTGGTAGCACTAGGCCACCAAAGAATGAATTCGCCTTGTTTCATACTGTGCTGACTGCCGCATGGACACGGCGAAATAATGAAAAAAATGAAGCAGTGGATTTACCTGTATCACCGTTAATAGACCCGCCTTGGAATCAAAATCATGACATTTAAAACGCCTCTTTCATTTGAACAAGCAAAAAATTGTAAACCATTTGGAGTTGACGTGTCAGTGCAAGGCGAATTCACATAATTTGCTATCACTATCGTAGTTCTTTCTGTTTTGATGGGTTGAACTTAGGTGGTTGCTGGGTTGAAAGTGATATGTTTTGTTTACATTCTGATTGAAAGTCGTGGAATTCGTGGAGTTTGTGGAATTCAGTGAAAGTAATCAACCAATTTTGACATTCAGACCTAAAAATTGCAAAAACAAAATTTTTGTTTTGGTACTACTGTCACAACCTTGTATGAATTCGCCTTGTGGCGAAAGAGTGGAAAGAGCCAAATATCTGGTAAGGTTAAAATTCTTTGTTTTACAAAGTTTATTAGAAATAGGAATTAAAAATACGGAAGTTTGTAAGTAATCTGCTACTTAATTTCCAACTGTGGACATAGAGAAAATTATTGCAAAAATAGTTTAAAATTATTTGAGGATCATCAAAATAAGTGCATTGAAATTTACGAAAATAACATTAAAAAATTATAATAATAATTTAATTTAAAAATACAAAGTTTTTTATTTACCGTTGTAAGGCGCATAGTATTGGAATGTATTTTGTGGAACTTATTTGTTCACAAATTTTCCTTAGCAAAATATTAGTTTTCGATTTTAAAAAATAATGTATAAGTATTATTTTTATTACACAACTGATTTCTGCTATAATTTCAAAACAGCCGCTTATCGCTTTCCAAAATTCAAATTAATTCTTTCAGTCAATAGAAAGCGTTAAAGGGAATTCACGGCTAAAACTAATGTCGATTCCGGAAAATGGGTTTGAAAAATATTTGAATGATTGAAAAATTCGTTGGTGTAAGTATATTTTTTTAAAAGAGTCAACTTTGTAGGCGATAAAATCCATTTGAATGAATAATAAACTATTTGTGATTTATTGATTAATTTCGGGTACTTTTTGAAAGCTCATTATGTTTATATCCGTGGATATAAAGAAAGAAAAAGGTTTTTAATTAACACCAAAATATTTAAAATTTACGGCACATAAATGACAAATATACGAAAAAAGTACCAAAATAATGTTTTAAACTTAAAAATTTTTAGGATTATTTTTCGTGAAATCTGCATGGAATAGAGACTAATTGTGTATCTAAATACCGAAGATTAGTGAGTACCCCATTAAGTGAGGGGCATGTTCGTATTCGCGGTATTATTTAAAAGCGCGCTTTCCAGCATTTTTCCTGAGAAAACTTTTCAATTATTTCGTCTAAAAATTTGTACACATATTATGTCATCTTTTAACTATATTTTAAGACTTAGTATTAGTAAAAATATTTCTTTGGAAAAGAGCTACAGCTGATCTCCGGGAGCTCCTCTCAAAAAGACGTTTTGCGGTGACCCCATATCTTTGAACTGGATCCTCTGAAATTAAAAAACCAAACAGATCTCGTTAAAGTAATGTTAAATCTAATAATTAATGGACGGAATAAGCGAAATAAATTTATTTGACAAAAAGGCGGCTTCTCAAAAAAAAAAAAAAAAAATCGATTTTTGACCAAAATTTCGGCCTTAAATTGGTTATTAAAAAAAAAAAAATATTTCTTGGTGAGAAATAATCTTCGATTAATTACTAAAAAATATATTTAAGAAGCTTGTGTTAAAATTTGAAACTAATCGGTTTAGTCGTTTTAGAGTAATGATTATCACCGACTTTGATGATCACCATTTTGAGAAAATCGCGTTTAAAGTTTGAAAATCACTTTGAAGCACTCTTAGATATATATATAATATGTACATTAAGAAATTAAAATAAAAAAAATCGATTTTTTGAAAACTCTAACTGTATATAACCCCTAAAATTACTTTTGATTCAAAACGGTACTTCCACAGGACTTTTTGCTATCGTCAATCTTGCAGTGCAACTATTATACTGCGTTTGCGCACAAAATCGCAGATTTTTATTAAAATATTATTAAAAGGATATAGGAAATCGTCGGGTCTGATTCCCATGTGAGCACTTTTTTCATTATCCAGAAATTAAAAACTATAATATGGTTAATTTCATCGTCGAAATAAGCCGAAAAATCGTTGAGAACTTTTTACTTCATAAACTTATATATTCAGAATATGAGCCAAATTGGACCACAAATATGATTTTCAGGTATACCACCTTGATCAAAAAGTTCCCAGAATATCAAAAGAGATATTATCGCCTTCAAAGAACTCGCCATCAATTCCAATGCACTTCTGTCAATGTTTGATCCAACTCTCGAAATATTTCTGGAGCTCTATTTTCGGTATAGCCATCAGAGCCGTCTTAGATTTTTCCATTACTTCCTTTCGCTTTTGACAAATTGATTCACTTAAACTCCATCGAACTCATAAGCCCACGATTCGTCTCCAGTAACGTTGTATTTGATAAATCTTGAGTTGGATTAAGCCTTGGAATCCAAGTCTTTGACGATATCAACGCGGGCGCGAACTCAATTCATTAACTACAATATCAATGTTTAAGTCTTTTGTCAATTCTCTGATGGTTCATTTGCGGTTATTGCTTTTCTTTCACTTCTTCTTCCACCGAAGCACTTTCTCAACATTTCTAAGGTTTTCGCACCATTGCATCCATTTTTAACGCAAAATTTAATAGAAATTCGATGTTGCAAACTCAAATCCAAAACCGTATATTTACTCAATACGACGTAAGTTTTGCAAATGTTAAGCAAGGGCGATACAATTATGGTAGAAAGGTTAATCACAGTTGTGGCAACCTAACAAAAAACACAGAATCCAAATCAGTTGACTTAGAGCGTCATCTGGTGGTTGTCCCGGGAACTTTTTGATCAAGGTAGTAAATTTCGCGAACGGTTTGTGTTTCAGGTGGTTGGCCGAGCTTCTCTTTTGACAATTTTTTTTCATTAAGGTCTGGATCATTTTCGTCCATATAAAAGGCTTCCGAAAATGTGCTTTATATGGAGCAAGGTTCTCAACACCATATATAAAAAAAAATTGTTTAAAATTACTAACATTGAATGAACTATAAAACTGCGTACATTGAAGCTTTTTAAAGATTCTGATTAAAATGTTGAAAGTTTGGTTTTTGATTTTTTTTTATTTGATATATTTTTTTTGAATTTGTACAAGGTTTGGAGTTTTGAATTATATGGTTTTTGTTGCACTATCATCAGCATCAATTCCTTTATCTCCCATTGGAGCATAGGACCTCAATAAAGCATTTTCACCTGGTCCTGTTTTTGGGTAGCAATTTCAATGTGTTCCATAATTTCCCGCATTCATCGACATTTGTTTGTAGCGAGAATGGAGAAGAGTCTTAGTTCGGCCTCTCTTGCGTCTTCCTTGCAGGTTCCACTCAAGAGTTTGTCGTCGAACTTCCGTTGCATCTTTCGTAATTTTATATGGCTGGCCATTGGATGCAAATAGAACTTTTTATGTAACTCATCGTTGCTGATGACGCTTGGCCACCACACCTTGAAAATAAACCGGAGACATCTGTTTACAAAACTTTCAATTTTTTCGGTTAAATGGTCGGTTACAAGCCAGGTCTCTCATCCATAGAGCAGTACTGAGATGGCATTTGATTTGCTGCTTTATTTATTCTGGTCAGGATATCCTTTTCCGCACTATTCTGAGTAGATATTACACTGCCTAGGTAGGTAAAATCAGCGACAAATTTCTTTGCCATAAAGCATCAAGTTGCTGTTGTTGTTCCAGCAGCAAAAAAATTCCCCATACATGTACGGGGAGTGCTGCTGGAGTGACAGTCCTTGACCGGATACAAAGTAAATCCGGGTCGTTCCGGTAACGTAGAACCGACTGTTGGGAGAGCGAGCATAAAATTGTTGTTATTTTTGATGTTTATTTAATTGATTTCGCGTTCGAATGCACTACACTTTCATCAAAAAAAGAATTAAATTCAAATAAATTGTTAAAACTTGGTAAATCGCACCGCTCCTATTATTTTGAGGTGAAAATGCACTCCAATGCGTTCATCACGCCTCTTTTCGTATATATTTTATCTACCTCTTTGATTTCTCATGTGCTAAGTAGTGATAGAACCGACAACCTGCTAAAATTCTCCTCAATCTATGCAATTGACTTACAAATTCCTTCGTATACACCATTTTATCTGGCAGCCACAGCAAACTGCTTACGATCGCATATATAGTTTCGAATTTGTAGGTAACGGCTCGGCATTCAAAAAACAAGATATGTATATAGAAAATGTGGAATTATGCCTAAAATAAACTATTTTATACTCGTGTGACTCAGCAAACGTCAGAGCTCAACCGCTAAGCCAATCAAACGAAAGCAAATGTAATACATATAAAAGGCCTAATACGTCAAAGCGATTGCAAAAAAAAAAGAAAACAAGAAAAATGAATAAATAACGAAAGACTCAAGAAAGAAACACGCCGGGTATAAAATTATGCACATAACTACTAGCAGTGCACTGCACAGCGGTAGACTTTGACATTTACCCAGTGACATATCTGTACAAATAGCAAATCAGCCAATCATATAAGTATAATATTACTTTTCATCTAGTTTAAATTGCGCATAATTATGGATCTAATTAATTAGTGTATAAATTAAAATTAATTATAATATTTATGTAGCTTTGTTTCAAGAAGAATGTCATAAAAAACTGCAAGCAACACATGCACGCAAGTACACATACACTTGTACATTCTTACATCCATACACATGCACATGAATATATTCATACAAATGTTGCGTTTTTGGCGAGTCATGGCAGTAGCTTACCTCTACAGCAGGTTTACAGGCATTCAACTGCCATTTGTCAGTACGAAAGAAAGGGTATCCACTACCACAACCAACTTATGCTAATACACAGTGACATTGCACATTTTAATTGCACACATTTGCTGCGCATTTAGCAGCAGCCGTACTAAGTATGCATTTGCTACTTAGTAGCAACCGACGTAGTTCGAGTGCCATTGCAGTAGGAAATGGCAATGCCAGTAACGAACAATGTTCACAGCATTCCGATGTAATTAACAAGTCTTCCATGCCTGCACTGACAGAGTAGTTGAGTGCGCCTGCTGGTGGTTAGCATTAGAAGTTGTTGTTGTTGAAGAAGGTGAGAAGTAATAGAAGAGTTTGTTGTGCTGCAGTGCTGTTCTGATGAGCGGTGCTGTCAAAATGCGCTGGCGTGCGGTGTCATGTTAATTCCATTTTTATCACATCATGAATTGTTCATTTATCATTTCACTGCAGATCTCCAGATAAGCGCAATTTTTCTTACTCTCTTCACACCACAAACAAATACATATATGTATGTATGTATATATGTATAAGTATATTAAAAAGCAAGTGTTTTTGTGTGCAGTAACTGCTTGTCTGTTTTCTTGCTTGCCACTTTATTTGTGTCATTATTTGTTGTTGAGTTGTTTACTTATTGAATGAAGTTGCTCAAATGCTCATAGTTCTTAGTTGGTGATTTATGACTCTGATACGTGCAGTTCTCACGAGCAATTAGCACAGTTTAGTTCTGATTATGGCGCATTTGATTGCCTTTGGTAAGCAGTTCTTTGTGCTTTATGTCTCTATTCAGTGTGAACATAATGAAATTGTTATTGACACTCCCTAGAAAACTTGCTATAGGCGAGAAACTTTTCTATCTCCTCCGAGTGTACAAGTCAAGTGGAATTAAGTCAAGGCCAACTTTTTGCATTGAATGACTTTGTTTTCAGGTGAATATTGTAGATCACGGAGCCCATATCTTCGGCATCGTGCGATTTGTTAAAATGAAATATTAAAAGCGGTGGTCGAGAAAGAGTAGTAAAAACTTACGCTTGAGAGAATACAGAATTTTTGTGACTATTTGGCATAAACAGTTGTACTCGTAGAGCTGACGTTGTTGTGAAGTTTTAACATCTTTTTTTTGGAAATTGGATAGTATAATAAATAATAATTAAAAGCTTGGTCTGTGCTTAGACACAGACGTTGGAACAGCCTGGCGTTATGTGGATTTTCATCCCGCCATTTAGATAAAAGAAAAAAAAAAGGTTCTCCAAAATGCTAAAGAGGGACAGCATTAAGAGAAAACAATAAAAACAACAAGGAAAATTTTTCCCAAAATGAAGGAGGGAATCTTTGTGCGGCCACGAATTAAAAAAGTTGTCAATGACTTGGATTTTACCAAGTATTTGTCAGCTTGGAATTATTTACGAATGGTAAAGCTGGGTTTCTTGCCAATCAGAAATGCACAAAATGCAAAGGTATAATTGTTGTTTGTGGGATATAAAATTAGTGTTATCTTTTGCAGGGTAAAATTGACATGCAAAACATGAAGCATCTGAGTTTCTTCCCTGAGAATTTTGGAGTTTACCTGATGAATATAGCGAAAGAAAGCAAATGAAATAAGAAAATTTAAATTTAAAAAAATTAAACATTTTTTACTCTAACCGGAATAATTTTTGCATTTATGTATTAGGTGCGCAACTAAGTGCTCGCTGTTTTTTTATGAAAATACAACTTTATTTTGAAAAAATGGTTACAAGTGAATCATTGAAAGTATTGCTCATCGCTGGCTACTACTTTTTCCCATCTTTCTGGTAGATCTCGTATATCGTCGCGGTGAAACTGTTCATCTTTTGAGGCTATCCACGGATCAAGCCATTTTTTGATGTATTCATATGAATGGAACTGCTGGTCAGCTACACCATGTGCCATCGATCGGAACAGGTGATAATCGGACGGCGCAATATCTGGAGAATATGGCGGGTGAGGTAGGATTTCCCATTTCAGTGTTTCCAGGTAGGTTTTAACGGGTTTGGAAACGTGAGGCCGAGCGTTGGCATACTGTAGAATCACTTTTTCATGCCTCTCCGCGTATTGCGTCCGTTCTCGTGCAGTGCTTGGCTCAATCGCATCAATTGAAGTCGATACCGATCCCTAGTGATGGTTTCGCTTGGTTTTAACAGTTCATAATAAATAACACCAACTTGGCCCCACCGAATACATACAGCATAACTTTCGCAACGTGAATATTCGTCCGAGGCGACGACATAGAGGCATAACCGGGCAGTCCCTATGACGTTCTTTTCTTTGGATTGCTGTAATGAATCCATTTTTCATCACGCGTCACGGTGCGATGAAGAAAACCCTTCCTTTTTTGCCGCTGGAGCAGTGGCAGTTGTTCACTGGCGAAAAAACGACTTTCAACATCCCTTCGTTTTAACTCATAAGGAACCCAAGTCCCCTGTTTCTGAATCATTCCCAAAGCATGCAATTGCATGGAAATGGATTGGCGGGTAACTCCTAATACTGAAGCAAGCTCTTCTTGCGTTTGATACGGCTCCTCATTGAGCCATGCCTCCAATTCAGCGTCTTCGAAGGTTTTTGGCCTTCCTTCACGCGGACGGTCGTCAACAGTAAAATCACCGCCTTTGAAGCGACCGAACCGATCTCGGCACGTTGTTTCACTTAAATCAGCATCTCCATAAACTTTTTGTAACTCTCGATGCGCTTCAGCCTCGTTTTTTTCGAATGAAAGAGGAAAATCAACACTTCCCGCAAATGACGATTATTCGGCACAAAAGCAGACATTTTCTCAAAACCAAAAATATTTGATACCAAAACAAAATCGCTAATGTGTCGAAGCAGTTTGTTTACCATATGTCTAAGCTTGGTTTATGATGTTTAGGTTATGTTAGAATCGACTAGCACGCACTGCAGGCGCCATCTATTGACAAACAGCGATAACTTAGTTGCGCACCTAATATTTGTGAGGTTTTGAAGTTTACTTTATATTTTGTAAATAAAAAAGAATACAATTTTAAATAAATTTGTATTAGTTTTGAGTTGGCCATTTATCAAACTTACTATACTCGTATTATACTTAGGCATGGTCAATGCAAAAATTAGTATTTATATTCTTATATGAATTGTTTTTATATCTATTGTAGAATCTTTTCATTTATATCTCTAAATAAATAAAAAATTAAATTTCGAAAGTCGTTTTCTTATACATTTCTTACAATTTATATAAACACTTTTTTATATTTTTGCGGAAAATTTTGTTTTTTAAATCTTTATAAATATATTGAAAACGTGCAAAATGAAGATTAAGGACAGATGGAAAATTTAATTTTCTTTGACTCGATATATCAGCTATTTAGAACGCCTAACGGATCATACTAATAAGTAAAGACACAGCATGCAAGGCTGTATATCTGACAGGATAATGGGGGCGAATCGTGCGTACTACGCGAACACAAATCTCCTGAAATCAAGATCTCTCTCACATAGGTGCAAATTTATAAATCGATCATTCGACATTCATATTGACCTACGGCGCAGAAACTTGAATATGAATCTTGCCGACGAGGAGCGCAAAATATTGCGTAAAGTATTTGGACCAATACGCGAAGAAGATGGTGAGTACTGAATAAGTATATACAGTTAGAATTTTCAAAAATCGATTTATTTTGCTTTTTTTTCTTAATGTACATATATTTAAGTATACACACAGAAAATTTAATATTGTTCCAGTGAATATTTTCGAAGTTACACGTAAATTAGAAAAGGTGTTTCAGAGTGTTTGAAAGTGCTTTTCAAACTTTAAACGCGTTTTTCTCAAAATGGTGATCATCAAAGTCGGTGATCATCATTACTCTAAAACGGCTAAACCGATTAGTCTCAAATTTTAACACGAGCTTCTTAAATATATTTTTAGTAATTAATTGAAGATTTTTTTTCAGCGATAAATATTTTTTTTAATAAGCAATTTAAGGCCGAAATTTTTGGACAAGAATTGATTTTTTTTTGAGAAGCCACCATTTTGTCAAAAAAATTTATTTTGCTAACTCCTTCGATTAATTACTAGATTTAACTTTATTTTAACGAAATCTGTTTGGTTTTTTAATTTCAGAGGATCCACATCAGAGATATAGTGGTCACCGCAAAACGTCTTTTTGAGAGGAGCTCCCGGAGATCAGCTGTAGCTCCTTTCCAAATAAATATTTTTACTAATACTAAGTCTTAAAATACAGTTAAAAGATGTGTACAAATTTTTAAATCAATAAATTAAAAAGTTTTCTCAGAAAAAATTCTGGAAAATTCCTTTTTTTTCGGCCTTCTAAATGTATATAACCCCATAAGGCAGATGCTAACTCTCTGCAATGGCGAGGATATTGTAAGATTTATCAAGTCGCAACGCATCATATGGGTGGATGACGGTAGGCCACAACAACTTCTGCTGCAGTACAATGCTTTATGCTCAATACCCTGTGGCCGTCCGAAAACAACTTGGCAGCATAACGTCGCCGAGGACCGAAGAAACAATTAGGCGTCAAAACTGGAAATATCTAGCGCTAGATCATATTGAACGGAGGAGGGTTGCTGAGGCAGTTGAAGTCCACACCGTGCTGATGGTGATGATATTAAAAATCTGTACGGTTCACCTTTTTATCTTTAAGAGGGAACGCCACTGCGAAAATTCAAAAAAATCGATTTCGGTTTTTGCATAAATTGTTATAGCAACTCAAGAAAATGTGGTAAAAATTTTAAAGTGAAATTCGCTTTATTCCCGATTCTATGTGCACTTAAGTGAGCGCCCGTCGGTTCGACCCCGTAGCTCTTACGATACGATGCTTTATTTCAAACGCGTTTTTCTCGAAACGACTTTTTTTTGATACGGTGGCAACGATTTCTTGAAGACTAATGAACCGATTTTAATTTTCTTTTTTTTTAATTTTTGTTATCGCATTGGATATCGTTGTACGTAGCCGATTTTAAAAATTTTGAAAATAACTATTTTTTTGGGCCTGTTGAAAAAAAAAATGGTGAAAAACACACAACGAAATTCAAATCACCACCATTTCGTCAAAAAACAAAAAAAAAAAACGGCTACGTACAACGATAGCCACTATTGTGCAGATTAATATAATTTTTGGCGTTTTGATTTCAGATGATTATTCATTGCTGTATCGCTGCCACCAGATGGCGTCATTTTTTTTATCTCGTTACGTTTATTTACATACATTTGTCAATTTTCAATATTTATTAATAAAAATTTGCATCAACTTAATGAATACATATGTATATAATAAATTGCCTTTTGTCCGATCCTCGAATAATCATTCTTACTTACAAAAAAAAATTTCCAAAAATCGACAATTTTTTTACCCCCACAGTGGCGTTCCCCCTTAATCCAAACCCGTTTTTTGGCGACGCCTCGAAAACTAAATGACTGAGAAAAAAAAATCATTTGGATTTCGGACTCAGGGACCGAATTTCCATGGAAATTGGGTAGTTATTTCTAAACGCTGCTTTGGTGAAGCAAGAGCAAATGGCATACGTGGCGTCAAACTGTTGGTCTTTAGATAAACACAAACGGTAGACAAGGGCGCCGGATACTCTCTTTTCTCATTGACCCGCTCTCTCTCTCTATCTTAGCTTCACGGTCTGTGGTGGACCATAGCTTCATCAACAATCCTCCTCCAATTCAGTCTTTCTCTTGCCTTATTTCTCCAATTACGAACGTTCATTGCTTTTAAGTCTGCTTCTACGTCATCAAGCCATCTCTTACTTGGTCGGCCTCTCTCTTTTCCTCTAATTGGACGCAAAGTAAACACCCTTTTTTGGATTCTTTCGTTGGACATTCTTATGATATGGCTAATCCATCTAATCCGCTGAGCTTTAATAAAACGTATTACATTTCACCGAATAGGACCGTTGGTGGCATAATTTTATGCAAAGATATTTCTCAGCATGAATATTGTACATACCTTCTTAATTGAATTATAAATACAAATTCGGCAAAAATCTTGACCACTTGCATGAAATCACCTAGCAGGTCAGCATGCAACCCAAATGTGTAGGAGTAAACTTGAAAACAAATTACTGAAATCCATTCAGTAGTTTTCAGCTATTTACATAAAGGCATTCATATCTTATTAATTGCTAAATGCGTCTGTATGTATGGTCCCTTAACCAACAGTAGCTACAACCCGCATGTTAATATAATTAACATCTGCTCACATTAATAATATTAATAATTCATAAATTTTGGCAATAAGCTTTACGTGCTAGTGAGTAGTTGCAACTTAAACCCACCGACACCAAAGCATCCGCCACATTTTCGACGGTTGATGCGCATTGCTTTTCAAAAAATTTAAATGTGTCCAAAATTACCTGTACTAAAACTCAAAAGTGGTGTTAAAGCGCAATTGGGTGTAAACATTAGTATGTAAAAATAGATGTATGCAAGGGGCACGCGATTTTAGTAGACATCTGTTGATCAGCGAAATAATAATTTGGTGCTTCTGTTGTACAACAAATTCTTTATTTATTCTGCTGAGTCATAAATATGTAATTTTTCATAGTCGATTGCATTGTCGATTTAATGTTTTTGCAGGAGTTGAAATGTTCGTAAACTGTGAAAAGTGTGCCAGTCGAAGGCGACGATGTCACGCTGTGCTTCTCATAAATTCCAAGTTCTTTTCCAACTGCGTCTGCTCGTACACGTATTTGGGCGATCACCTCTCGACGCTTGCTGTCAATATTTTGATGCATTGAAATTTTCAAGTGTTTGCGTTGCTGTGATTTTAATCCTTTTTCTACTCGGAGGGGCGTTCATATGCACGCTGTGTGTTTTCATGGAAAATCAAGGTGTGGGAAAAGGTATTTCAAATGAGTGCCATGATATTGAAAATGGCAATGCAATAACTCCGAAGTTATGGTTGTAATAATGTTAAGGAAAATTCTGTTCAAGTGACTAAAACTGTTTGGACAATCGGAGTTAAAGTGACAAGAAATGGAATAAAATAAAGATTGGCAAAAAATGGGCAAAGTGCGTGAAAAACTTTTATATTTGATTGGTGCGATTTCGGTAAATGTTTTTTAGGATTATGTCTATTTATATACTCGTATTTGAAGAATTTAAAGATCTCTGCTTTATCTTTAAGGGGACAGATACCTGTAAACGGCCATATTTTCTCTGATTTTCATTGAAATTATTTAAAATGAAGAAGTCAATATATATATTTTTTTTCAAAATAAAATAATATATTTTTTTTGTTTATTAATGTCTTAATTTCTTTACGAATTAAACGAAAATGAAAAAAAAATCACGGAATAAAAAGCTTAAAAAAAAATGAATTTTCTGGCGAATTTGCCTACTATTTTTGCTTCGAAAAAAATTTTTTCCGAAAAATTTTCGAAAACTTGTAAATTAATATAGAAAGTAATACCATAAAAAAAATGTGTTCAAAATTTCAGGGAGATCGGTCAATAACTTTTCGAGTCATCGTGTACCTCAATATAGTTTTGGACGCGATTTTGGCCGAGTTTAACAAAGCGCGCTAGTCGTGCTAACCGGCGCCAGTTGGACACACCAAGTGAAGCCAAATCCTTCTCCACCTAATCTTTCAAACGCAGAGGAGGCCTTCCCCTTCCTCTGCTACCACCAGCTGGTACTGCATCTAATGCTTTCAAAGCCGGAGCGTTTGTATCCATTCGGACGACATGATCCAGCCAACGTAGCCGCTGGATCTTTATTCGCTGGGCTATGTCTATATCGTCGTAAAGCTCATACAGCTCATCGTTCCATCGTCTGCGATATTCGCCGTTGTCAACGTGCAAAGGTCCAAAAATCTTACGCAGAATTTTTTTCTCAAATACTCCAAGCGTCGCTTCATCGGATGTTGTCATCGTCCAAGCTTCTGCGCCATACGTTAGGACGGGCATGATGAGAGCCTTGTAGAGTGTTAGTTTTGTTCGTCGAGAGAGGACTTTACTGCTCAGTTGCCTAATTAGTCCAAAGTAGCACTTGTTGGCAAGAGAGATCTTACGTTGGATTTCAAGGCTGACATTGTTATCGGTGGATTCGATCAAGGCGGCATACGGTATTTCAATATCCATATTTTCTCTTCTTTATTACGTTGTTGATGCTTTTTTGGCGTGTAATTCTCCAAAGTTACTCATTTGTTATTACTCTTGACCACCATATCTTAAGCATATTACGGCTTTTTATTGCTTGTGTGGTCGATGTCACGAGCCAAGTTTCGGATCCGTATAATAGCACGGACTCAACGCGTGTATTAAGTTTTGTGCAAGTTCTTATGTTGTTGGAGCGCCATATAGTTCGAGGCCTAGCAAATGCGTTACCTGCTTTATTTACTCGGTTGTAAATGTCGCTGTTTGCGCCACTGTATGCGGAGTTGGTACTTCCCAAATAGCAAAAACTGTCAACGTCAACTATGCGTTCTTCTCCAATTGTAAACAATGCGGCGTTGTGAGTTTTGATACGCGTATATTCCGTCTTTTTTATATTAATTTTGAGTCCTGCTTTTGCGCACTCTTGTTGAAGCAAGTTTAATTTCATCTCCATATGTTGATGTGAATGTGAGAGTAAAACAGCATCCTCTTTGTACTCCAGATCCTCGAGACTGCTGTTCACTCTCTACAATTTACAGAGTTGAATATTTGGAAAATCCAGTACATTTTCCATTATTTTGTGATCGTACAGCTTGAAAAATTTCTTTTACTAGGATGCCTTGTGCAAATGTTACGTAAAGGCCGCCTGTGTGGCGATCTGATAGGCGAGATAACTTGTTAAGTAAATTTTGTTTTATTATAAATAAATAGTTGTAATCCGCTTAATTTTTATTTTCCTATTTGTTTGGCAAGTGTAACAGAATATGGAAGAGCACAACTAATTGATGTATGAATGCAGTCGTACAGACTAGGACAGAGTCAAGTCAATTGTGGTGTTATGTATCCCTTTCTCAACTGTCTGGGACCAGTTCGAAAGGGATGCAAAGTGTGGCGGTTGCTAAGGGCAGAGTTCGTTATGAACAGTTAGATTAGATTAGATTAGATTTGTGGGGGGTTGGACAAATCCAAGCACTCAGTCAGGAGACCATTGTACTGCACCCGGTTAGATTTCAGTAGAAATATTAGATTTTTTTTTATAATTGGCGCGTACAGCCTTTTTGGGTGTTTGACCGAGCTCCTTCTCCTATTTGTGGTGTGCGTCTTGATGTTGTTCCACAAATGGAGGGACCTACAATTTTAAGCCGACTCCGAACGGCTGATATTTTTATGAGGAGCTTTTTTATGGCAGAAATACACTCGTTCGTTGTGCCCTGTGATTACACCCACCAGTACTCTCAGGTCCTTTCTGCTGAGTTTTAGGAAAAAAAGGTCGCTATTTTCCTGTTTGATTTTTTCACAAAGCATTTGGCTACTCTGCACGAGTTCAACCCGGACCAACGTCCTTTATGGGTAGATCTCATGAAGCCGTCAATCCATAGTTGAATCGATGCGGAATTGACACCTAGAAAGGGTTCAGGGTCTAGTGGCATACTTGCAGAGCCTTCATTAGCCAATTTATCAGCTAACTCCTTCTCTGTAATATATACCACAATGTCTAGGTACCCAAATAAGACTAACTTGATTGTGTTTTGCATCACTGCTCAGTTTTGTCTTACATTCACCGACTAACTTCGAAGAGCAGCGTGGGTTAGCAAGGGCTTTCAGTGCAGCTTGACTGTCACTACAAATTCCAATACTGCTGCCCCGCCACTTTTTCTCAATTTGCCAGTACGTCATGTTCAAGATGGTATAGACTTCCGTAAGGAATACCGTGGCTATCTGTCCTGTGGCTTAGGAGTAATTAGTGTCTTCGTCTAAGTACCATCACTGGTTGTGGATCCGTCGTTGTAGAAAGTGTGCTGATACCCCGTTAATAGGTTCTCTGGACTTAACCATTGATCTCTATCATCATACTTCCTACCGAAGCTAACGACAGGCACCCGATTGTCCACCGGCATCGAGAAAAGTGTGCACCGCTCCGACAACTGGCTGTATATTTGACAGTGGCCAGTGCTTACTTCATTTCCTCAGACTCCGTTTAACTTGATCTTGTACGCCGCCTTCATCGCTTCCTTTCGAATGGGAAGATCTAGAGGTTGTAAGTGCCGATAGGCATTAAGGGTTTCACTAGATGTCGTACTCATGGCACCTGTGATACCCAAGCACAAACTTCTCTGTAGCCTGTTTTGAGGTTTTACGCTGGAATTAACCATTGTGGCTTTCCACCTTACTACAGAGGCGTATGTAATAATGGGTCTAATCAGGGTGATTCACAGCCAGTGTACTATCGCCGGTCTTAGACCCCATGCCTTGCCAAAGGTTCTCTTACACTGCTAGAAGACTATTAGTGTTCGAGAGACTTTCTGCTCGACGTAATTCTTCTGAGCACTGTTACTTGGCAATATTTCAGGATACTGCGAAACAGCTACTGCCGCTTTACACTACTTCAACAAGGATGCGAAATGTGACCTAAAATTGCATATTTAAAATGTATACCTTTTTTTTGGGGATTGAGTGTGAATTATTGCCGTCTGAAAACACGCTCGTATAGCGCTGGTTTTTAAATAATCCAATTCATTGCAGGGTAGACGCTGTCTATAGGCAGGTAGCCATGCACACACACCTTCATGCATACACATACACACAATAGCAATGTCACGCCGTCAGGATTAACAGCAAGGACACGCAAAGCCACAGTGTCAGAAGACAAATATAGTTGGCCAGTGGTTTTATGGTTTGTTGTGTAATTTCTGCTAATACCATTGTGATCAGTACAAATACAATGCCGATGTGGGTAATATCAACATGACAAGCGCGCCAAAGATAAGGGCGGATGCCGATACTTGCTGTTACAAGACGGTACTATTCTTGTGGTTTTTGGAAAGATAAAAGAAACCCAAGCGCCTGCGCAATGGCAAGGTGTTGCCTTGTTGCTGCATAACGCTTGTTTTTGTGTACGAGTATTGGGCAGCACGATTACATGCAGCGCCGTCAACGGTGACGGCGGTAGGTCCAGAGTGCCGATTTGAAATGGTGAGGGCGTTACATAAATTTTCTATGCCGTGTCTTAGGGAAAGTGGTCCGTTTTAGTCATTCCAATTGAAAGCGTGGAATTTGAAGTGTTTTTCAATTTTCACCTTTCTTTTATGGCTTTCTTTCCATGCTGCTTTTCATTGTGTTCAAATAGTTTAATTTTTTCCCATTTCAAAAGGCAATAATAACTAATAAACAGCGGCATTGTGGCGTTGCTTTAACGGCTACTAATTGAAAATTTATGATGGCCAAATATTTGTGAAATTAAATCATCGCATTGACAGATTTATTTGTTACTTTTAATTTTCGTTCCTTTTTACTTGGTGTTTCTGGCTGCATTTCGTTCTGGTAAAGATGTTCACAAGAATTTTGGCTGTTGGCGTTGGTTTATTAGTGTCAGGTGCCTGCCTAGATTTCGTGTGAGGGTAGAAGTAAGTGGGGCGGGGGCACTTATGACCCACCTTAGTTCGAGCGTGCGAGTAGAAGTGGAAGTATGTTGATGTAGGCGCATCATAAGAAAAGCGCATCATTAAGGCTAATTTATGTTTACGCTTTACAGCGTTCTTTTATGTTTCTCCTCACTCAATAAGTGGGCTTGCCAATTGAGAAATTGCATGCCTACTTAAGCAGAGAAATTGCACAATATTACGCACTTGCTTGCATGGGAAAATTATTTGGCGACTAATTTGCCACAAGAAGATGTTAATAATGTCAAAGCAAATTCGAATTCACCAATGCAATTATTCAATCCATTTGCCACTAACTAATCTAACAACAATTGTTGCTCACTACCAGTCCCAGATGCATTCATACTCACATTTGAATATTCGTATGCCAATGAATTTATTGCACAATACTTTTTAATAAGTCGAGTCAAATGCAACAAAAGATAGCTGATTTGAGGAGCGTTGAAAATCGTGGTCCGCACATTTGGTTGCAACAAATGAATAATTGCATAGGCTCTAAATGCTGTGAATTCCATGCCTCGATGCAGTCACAGGAAAATATCGTTTTTTTTTGCCTGATTATTGCTCATATTGGCATTGTTGTTCCAGTGAATTCATTGGGCATTAATTTCTTTTTTGTGCTAATTTTTTCCCGCATGCAGAATAGAGTAAATATTTTAGTGCAATTGTCATAGAAGGTGCAATTATATTGGGAAATAAAATGACACAATACACAAGCTCACGATTTTCTATTTCACGCTGCTTTGCCGCTACAGCCCAGAGACTTACGAGTAATATAATATTTCGCGTTAGAAGTCAAGGGGGTTACGTGTAGTCCAATTAGTTTAATATGTAACTTTTCAACCATGTCGAATATTATTTGTTTCCCATTTTATACCCAATGCTTAAATGCGCAAGTGTGTTAACCCTTTGCATTCGAGGCCGTTTTTCCGCAGACTAACCATTACGTCGGGTCGATTTGTGGGGAGGCAAAACAATCGCCCATTGCTCTGTGAAAATCATATTTTAGGGATCAAAATAAGAAACTTTGCCGAAGGAACCATACTTCTAAAACGAATTCTGATATCCCGCAATTTGGGTCGAACTTTTTAGTTTCTTTTCTCATGTAAAGGCCAAAAATGATGATATTTTGAAATGATTGTATGGGGAACCCCCCAGGTGTTCCAGGGGGTGAGCCACTGGCATGGGTAGATCGGCCGTCCAAAGTTAGTGGGGGTCGGTCATACATTTGGACTCGATTGGAGCACTCTAAATGGGTCAAAGTGGGATTTTTCGTTCGACCCAAATTGGGGACATCAGAATTCGTTTTAGAGGCATGGTTCCTTCGGCAAAGTTTCTTATTTTGATCCCTAGAATACGATTTTTACAGAGCAATGAGCGATTTTTAAATCGACCCGCCCTACTAACCAAATTTACTTTATTGAATTCCTGTTTTTTTAATTCATATCAAGGCGCATTCTTTAAAGGTGGTGACACTAAACCAACAACAACGATTTATACATTCGAAATGTCACGACGAGAGAAAGTAGGAAAGAAAATGAAAAGACTGAACTATGTTGTACAAACGCCGTGACATTGGAGCTAACATAGAAGCATACGACGATGGTGCGAATGGAGGAGCTTTTCGACATTTAATTTTTTGCTGACATCTGAATGGACACGGTGAAAGAAAAAGAAATCAGCTGGTCTATCTAAAGCTGCTTTAATATATTCGCCTTGATTCATATACAAAAATTCGTACAAGGCGCATTCATTAAAGTTGGTGGCACTAGACCAACAGCACTGTTCTGTACGTTTGATTGTCAAACCAAAGTATTGAGAAACTAGAAAACAAACAATGAATTCGTCTTGTTTCATACTGTGCTGACAGCCTCATTGACACAGCGAAAGAAAAAAAAACAACTCAGCTGATTTACCAACTCCGCCTTTCATAAATGCGCCTTGAAAAATTCATATAGCTCTATTTACTTTACATCTGCAAATTAATAATGAAACAATCATTCGCAGCTTTTTCATTCAGTTACGAATTATGAAGTTTAAAAAGTTGTATGTTCACAAAAACTCATTTCTAAGAAAAAATAACGATAATAACCATTAAAAAGTGCTTCGTTGCGGAAATGGAAGAATTCAAGAAAATTCATCGGACATTCCACTCTGTTTTGATGAATGTAACTAAAAATTTGAGGACGCCCAAATCGTTTGCATTCAGGCTGCGGCAAAACTCGTGAATTTAACTCCAGAAAAATAATGCTGCTGAACCCTGCACTTGCAAAGGCCTATGACTAAAAATGGAGGGGTTTCGTGGATGGAGTAAATGTGTAGCTGAAATATTTAAGCTTTTTGCTGCAACGAAATGAAAAATGTTTTCAGAAAATATGTAAAATAATAAATATGAAAATTAAAACAAAAATGCTATCTACATATACTAAAATAAAAAAATAAAAACTGCTATCAAAATATTCAGCTTTTTTGATCAACATTTTTAGAAACCTTTTAGGTATGCAGTTTCGTAGCTCATTCAACTTCAGTTTAGTAAAGTGTGAATTTGAAATCGCTCGAAAATTGATTTTTGACAATTTTTTTCGCATAAGATGTGAGTTTTCATGTTCAGAAGCTTTTCATGTGGAAGAAAATTAAAAAATCAGCGCGATTTTTGAGCGACTTCAAACTTGCACTTTATTGGATTGAAATTGAATGGATTATAAAACTGCATACTTAATGTTCTGTTGCAAATGTTCTATTGACAGTGTTTTTGCAAAAGGTTTGGAACTTGTACGTTTGGAAGTTTATACGTTTTTTATACAATGAACTAAAGGATTTTCCAATAACAGGTGTTATTTTGAAAGCCCGCTTTTTCGGTAGATGCCACTTTTCAAGCTGATATTTGACAAGTACTGACTACGCCATTACTAAAAATGGAACGATACACGTTTAAACAACCCATTGAAATTATTAAAATTCACTATAAAAATGGTGAAAATTTGGCAGAGGCGATTCGTAAGATTCGAACAATTTTGGGTCATCGTAAATCACCTTGTCGGACCGCAATACAGAAATTGCTGGAAACATTCGAGCTGTTGGGACAAGTTAGTGATGTGAAGAATAAAATCGTGCATGTCGCTTAAGAACAGCCGAAAGAATTGCTGTTGTAGTCGAAAGTGTGGAAGAAAACCCCAGGTTTTTCCATTCCTCGTCGTTCTTTGGAATTCGGCATTACACAAACGTAATTACACCGTATTTTGCATAAAGATTTGGGTCTTAAGGCTTACAAAGTCCAGTTGACACAAGAACTCTAGCCGGCCGATCATCGTCGCTTCTTTGCTGATTGGGCCGTTGAAATGCATGAAAATAATCCGGAATTCCATCGAAAAATCATCTTAAGTGATGAGGCCCATTTCCACCTCGGTGTCGGATCTGGGGTATAGAAAATCCAAGAGTTATTGTTGACAAGCCTCTCTATCCTCAACGTGTGACTGTTTGGTGTGGTTTATGGTCCGGCGGAGTCATTGGACCTTACTTTTTCGAAATTGAAGCTGGAGCAACAGTTACGGTGAATGGATTGCGTTATCGAGAGATGATTAACGATTTTTATGGCCTGTGATTAACCAAAAAAAGGTGCGGTGATTGTACCGGAACTATAAAATCGTTTACATTCTTAGACTTCCGCCAAAAAATTTTGGAAAAATATTAAAACTTAAAATGGTCAGATCTTCGAAAAATTATAAACAAAATGTACTTAAAAAATGTTGAACCCATGTTTGGTAATATTCATACACCGACACATATGGCGATAGATATATTTAACTTGAATAAGATTAAAAGAAGGGACACGCACATACAATAGTTAAAAATAATTTTTACCACGAATTTACGAACTCCAACCCTGAAGTGAGAATCTGGAAAGGCTGCAAAATACGGTTCCACAGCTGTTATGACCTCATCACTTGGTCAAAAACACGCATGAAGTTTCTTAGATCTGGAAATAAATGGAAGTCACTAGGGACCAAATCTTTCGAATACGGTGAATGCTCCAATAATTCGAACTTTAATTCATGGACTTAATCCATTTAAATATTTTTTTATTATTTTGCAAACGGGGTCTTTTTTCATGAATTTTATACTTCAGCTGGTCTAAAAGATTGTAATAATATTAAAAATTTATTGTTGTACCAGTTTGGAAGTAATCCACAAACAATATTCCTTTCGCATCCCGAAAAACTGATGCTAACATCGGCCGATTTCACTGATTTCTGGACATGAATTCGTTTCGCTTAACACCACTCTTTAGACTTTTGTTTTGATTTAGGATTATGGTGATAGACCCAAGTCTCTTCCATAGTGAAAAAAATGCTGTAAATGTTGCTGAGAAAGTCGCATTCGAATGTGTTTTTGTTCCGTTGTTGGCGAATGCGGCACCCATTGCGTACACAACTGAAACCCATTATAGTATAACCCGATGTTTTTTATTGTGTCTCGTCAAGAAAATGAAAGCTCTATTTACGGAGAGATAAAAGGAGCAAATCAGGGTTTTGGTTGCATTTGTACCAAAAGTTCATAATAATAGGTTTTCCTACAAAATTTGGACGTGAATATGCTGGCTTACATTATTCGTATTATTTGCTGGTAATACGAAATCAGAGAAGGAATTGAGTATCAAATAAATAGTGAAAAAATACCCTCCACTATGCACTAGTGAGGAGCTCCAGTTAGCCGCGAGCGAGCTCCAAAACAACAAAGCACCAGGACCGGATGGCGTACCTGCAGAAGTCCTCAAGGAGATCGCAAAAGCGACTACAAGTTTTACTAGACATGTACAACGCCTGCCTAAGAGATGGAATTTTTCTGGAAAAAAAAACACCTCGTGATAATAATCAAGGGGAAAGGTAAACCGAATTTCTCATCAGCAAATCGGCTGTTATGCATAATCAAGCCTCGACTGGCCGCAGCCATAGACCATGACGGAGAACTATGGGCAAGGCAGCGCGGCTTCAGACGCGGAAAATCTACAATAGAGGCAATCGAAACTGTCATAAACAGCGTTAAAGTAGGAGAACAGGGCAGTATTCGGTTCAGAAGCATAGTCCTCCTTGCCGCCTTAGCTGTGAGGAACGCTTTCGACAGCATAAGATGGGTGGACTTATTAGCCGCCTTAGAGCTGAAGTTCAAAATTCCGGCATACTTACAGCGCCTAATGAGGAATTATTTGCGAGATCGCACACGCGTCTATCACGCCCCAAAGGGTCCTCGATGTCGCATCAGGAGCGCCACTAGGACGAAATTCTTGCTCCTGATTTGTGGAACAAAAGGCAATATAGTCATCACAGCACGAAACCTTGAAGAAGCTCGTAGAAACTTAATTAATTGCAGCAGCCAAACCCGATATTCCTACTCAGTAGACTGATGGGAAACATCAACCCAAAGGAAACGCGAAACAATGAGGGCTACAACGCACTCCATTCTCTAATACGGAGCTGAATTGTGTGGCAAATGCGCTAAAGGTAAATCACCGGTGCAAGCTCCTAGCATCGGTACAACGAACGGCAGCTCGGAGAGTTATGTCTGCCTACTGCACAGTATCAGGACCAGCTGTTCAAGTGATAAGTAGCTCTCAATATCGATAGATTAGCCTTTGAGAGAAAAAAGTTGTGGCATTAAAGAACGGGAGGATGGAAGAAAGAGTAAGAAAACTTGCAGCGCGCGAAATAAATTATGAAACGGCAAGGCTATGGTAAGATAGCTGGAGAAACGAAACACGCGGCAGCTAGACGGCTAGACTGATAAAAGATGTCACTACGTGGTACAGCAGGAGCTTCGGTGAAGTAAATTTCTATACAACCCAAAAGCTTTCGGGGCACGGGCATTTCCAGAAATACCTGTTCAAAGTAGGGGAATGCGAGTACTCCACATGCATATGTGGTGATGTAGCCGAAGATAACGCTAAAGATACCTCTTTCCAATACATGCTTTGAAACAAGAACGTCGAACACTGGAATAATGCTGTCGGTCACATAACCACTGAAAATGTCATCGGCAAGATGCTAAGCAGCGAGGAAGCGTGGGCTTTGATGATTATCAGTGGTTTCGCAGAAAAAATACCCCGGACGAAAAAGCGAGATCTGGACGCGTGCACACATGCATACACCTTGCAATGAGGAAGATGCAACGCCACTCAGAAGTAATGCGAAAGCGTTTTCAAGATGGGCGAGGGTCACAAACGAGCGGCAGTTTTGTAGTTTCCGTACATGCCATTGCTGCGATGACAGCTTTGATGATGCATTAGACATTTTAAACCCAAAAAATAAAAATTATTTACTGGTATCATTTTATTACTTGAAATTAGGTAGTAAGAAAGAAATTGAAAAATGTATACATGAAGTCTTTTAATATCTCAACTAAAGAAGTCAAACAGCACTTTTACTTTTTCCAATATCAAGAACCAAGTTTCCAGTTCTGCCCACATTCACTATGGAGAAGTTCACAGTTACAATCGTTCATAATTCAAACATAACGTCCGCTTCAAAGCGCTTTACGCCGAAAGATGACCATGTGGTGTGGAGCATGTATTTGCCGTGAGGCATGGGCAGAATGTCAGAAACATAATGCTGCACATGTGAGATAGGAAGTTTCTCGACTACAAAATCGTCCTGCAGTAAATTGTAATTTGTTTAAATGTGGCAAACTAAAACAAAATATGGAGCTTACCATTCCAAAAGGGCAGGTGTGATTCAAATTCGAATAGACCTCGAACAAGCCATGTAAGTAGTTAATAAGTTTATTTTTACGCGAACGCAAATATTTGCAAGCATCGAAAGTTATGTTGTAGAGGAAGGGCTTATATCCATTGGCTTTCTTGAGCAACGAGAAGTTAACCTAAAATGCGGCAAATGTCAGATGCGCGTATTAAAATAAAAAGTTAAACATTTCGTTTCTAACCAACCGTAACATTCGTTATAGGCACTTTTGAAAGCACCCTTGCGCGCGCCGACAAATATTTGTATGTACGATTGACGGATTTGATGAAACAATAATCGACGGTTACATAAGATTTGTCCACGGGCTTGCATTGCACGTTTGTGAACTCGAATGAGGCGTTAGAAAAATGCCGGAATTCGTCCTAAAAATGGTAAAAAGAAGAAATTTATTTTTGTATAAATTTAATAAATTATTTAAAATTTAAAACACGTCCACTTACGTAGAAAAATATGTAAATTGCGAGTAAATAGAGCAATGAGGTTTTCATTTCGAAAGAATTTTTGAAAATGCGAAATGAAAATCACTCCATATCTATTATACCTCATTAAGGTAACAACAGCTGTCTGTTGCTAATAGATTAATAATTACATGCAGTTATGAAAATGACGCGTTAAATTTTGCACTAATTTATTCACAACATACAATTAAAAATTTCGCATTAAAATCAATGTTTTAGATCTCATTTTGTATTTAAAGTGTTTTGAAATAATTGGGGAGTTGAACCAATCGAAAAATAAACTCATAGTGCTTGTGCGAGTTTTTAAATGAAAAAGTTTACTGCAACTGAGCTTCAAATATGATTGCCGCCCCAAAAAGGATTGACTGTTATTAAGAGTTTCCTGTTGAGTGGAAAACACCATACAAAAATGTTATTGAAATATCTTTTCCTTTAGCGGGTTATATTAATGGGGGCAAAAAGTAAGGTGAATTTATTTGTCAAACTTCGCGGGATTAAAATTTGTCTCTAGTTATTTTTTTCATGAGTTGGCAGCACTGTTAATAACATCTGGGCAACTTTCATGTGAATGTCATTATCAGTAATATATTTACGCTTGTGTTTACCAAACGACCAAGAGTGCATTTTTCGATTTTTACAATGTCTGCTTTGATTGAGCAGAGAAGTGCCATCAAATTTTGTTTGCGGAATGAAATTTCGCCTGCGGAAACGTTTAGCATGTTGCAGAAGGCATTTGGTGATTCGACCATGTCGCTGAAAAATGTTTATAAGTGGTACAAAGACTTCAAAGAGGGTCGAGAATGTGTTGATGACTTGGAGCGCTCCGGACGACCATCGACAGATGACCAACACGTCAATAAAGTGAAGGAGTTAGTGCTCAAAAATCGTCGGTTGACTGTTAAAGTCCTTACTGATATGATCGGAATATCAGAAGGATCTGTGAAAACCATTTTGAAAGACCATTTGGGCCTACGAAAAGTCAAATCTCGTTTGGTACCGAAAACTCTCAATTTCTTGGAAAAAAGTTGTCGTGTTGATGTGTGTGAAACAATGCTTTCAGACTATCAGGACAAGCTCAAATGCATCATTACGGGGGATGAGACTTGGATTTATGAATTCCTTCCACCTGGCCAAACTGTTAATAAGGAATATTATTTGAGCGTTATGCGTCGTTTACGTGAAGCAATTCGTCTAAAAAGACCCGAATTATGGGCCAACAACTCTTGGTTTTTGCATCACGATAATGCACCGTCTCACACTGCACTCGTTCTTCGTGACCATTTCGCCAAAAATTACACGCATATCGTTCCGCAACCACCGTATTCGCCTGATTTGGCTCCGTGTGACTTCTGGCTATTCCCAAAACTCAAGAGACCACTCCGGGGAACGCGTTTCGAGTCGACTGAGGAGATAAAAGCTGAATCGAAGAAGGTGCTGATGGCTATACCGGAAATGGACTATTTGGCATGTTTCGGGGATTGGAAAAATCGTTGGCATAAGTGTATTTCATCGAGAGGAGATTATTTTGAAGGGGATGAAATTGATTTACAAGAATAAATAAAGATTTTTTCATTTGACAACCAAATTCACCTTACTTTTTGCCCACAGTACAGTTAGAAGGCCGAAAGAAAGCGAATTTTCTAGAATTTTTTCTGAGAAAACTTTTAAATTTATTGATTTTAAAAGTTTTACACATATTATGTTATCTTTTAACTGTGTTGTAAGACTTAGTATCAGGTCAGTCCATAAGTTCGTGCGTATTTTACCCATAATTTCACTTTTTTTACAATTTTTGCATACAAAAAGTTATTCGCGGGACATAAGGGAACTATTTATATTTTCTTTGATATATTGTGCATTCAACAAGTGATTTTAATCGTGGATAGAAGCACGTGTTGTTAAAAAATAAAATGGAATCTTCGAACGTTTATAAAAGGCATATTTTGTATTTTTTTTACAAAAGTGGTAAAAATGCAACAACTGTTTACTTACTTACTTACTTAGGTGGCCATAACAACCCGTTACCGAGTTGAGGCCGACCTCACTAGCTCTCTCCAGGCGCCTCTGCTCCGCGCGCGCCTTCTCCAATTCTGTACACCAAGCGAGCATAGGGTTTTCTCCACCTGGTCTTTCCACCAGAGCAATGGTCTTCCTCTGCGTCGGCTCCCTTGGACTTCGCCCTCGAACACCTTCTTTGCTGCAGCTTCTTCATCCATACGCACGACATGCCCTAGCCAACGCAGGCGTTGGATGGCGATGCGTTGAACTACGTCAATGTCGGCGTAGAGCTCATACAGGTCGTGGTTCATTCTTGAACGATAGTCTTCGCCAACACGCACAGGACCGAAGATCTTACGAAGAACTTTTCTCTCGAACACCCCAAGAGCGGCTGGATCGCTTTGTGACACTACCCATGCCTCTGCGCCGTAAAGCAACACAGATATGATGAGCGTCTTGTAAAGTGTCAGTTTGGTCATGCGAGAGAGGGCTCGACTACTCAATTGCTTCCTTAGCCCATAGTAACACCTATTAGCAAGAGTGATTCTCCGATTGATCTCCAGGCTGATATCGTTGTTGCTGTTAACGGCGGTGCCAAGATAAATAAATTCTGGCACAACTTCGAAAGTATAGTTGTCCGCAATGACGTGCGTTCCTACACGCCGTGTGTTCCGCGTTATAGGCAGCATATACTTCGTTTTACCCTCGTTCACCGCCAGACCCACTCGTGATGATTCCTTTTCGATAGCAGAAAACGCAGCCGTGACATCTCGCTTACAGCGGCCGATAATGTCAATGTCATCGGCGTACGCAAGGAGCTGGACACATTTGTAGAAAATAGTGCCATTACGATGCACACCTCTTTTCTGAGCACCCCTTCCATCACGAAGTTGAAGAGGTTGCATGACAGTGGATCACCTTGTCTGAAACCTCGAACGGTACTGAATGCCTCGGAGAGGTTATTTCCTACCTTGACGGAGCTGGTTGTGTTGCTCAACGTCATTCTGCAAAGCCGCATGAGCTTCGCTGGTATACCGAACTCAGACATGGTGGCGTACAGGCAATCCCTTATCGGGCTATCGAACGCAGCTTTATATTCGACAAAGAGATGATGGGTGTCGACTTGCTTTTCATGGGTCTTTTCCAGGATTTGGCGTAATGTGAAAATCTGGTCGATGGTGGACTTACCACTCCTGAAGCCGCACTGATAAGGCTCGATCAGTGTGTTGGCAAACGGCTTAAGTCTTCCACATAGGCCGCTAGACAGGACCTTGTAAGCGATGGTTAGAAGACTGATGCCCCGGTAGTTGGTGCAGATCGTCGGGTCACCCTTCTTCAGTACAGGACAAATGACACTGAGATTCCAATCGTTGGGCATGCTTTCTGCTAGCCATATTTTGCAGATGAGCTGATGCATGCTCCCTATCAGCACATCGCCGCCAGTCTTGAACAATTGAGCGGGCAAGCCGTCAGCGGCAGCCGCTTTGTTATTCTTGCTGCTGCTGCGGAAATAAACACTGTTCACCGAGAGATTACCGTGAGTGTAGGTACTGCGCAAAAGTGGTTTTCAATATTCCGAAATGGTAACTGCGACGTGGAGGATGCCCCGCGCGCTGGTCATCCTGACGTCTTCAACTCCGACGCCTTGCTCGAACTCATGGAAGCTGAGCCAAATTTGACAGTCGATATGATAGCTCAGCGGGTTAAATTCATTGCTTGGAACAGTTCACAGGCACCTGGTTCTGTTGGAAAGGTTTCAAAGCTGGGGAAATGTGTTCCCCATAGATTTTCCGTCGCCAACCTTCAGCAGAGAGTGAATGTGTGTGTGTTCTCAGCTGCTACAACGGCTTGAAAATGAAAGTTTTTTGAACCGTATCGTTACTGGTGATGAAAAATGGGTCCTTTACAATAATCCTGTTCGCAAACGCCAATGTTTAGATAAAGATGAAGCACCAGAACCGACCCCTATAGATGGCCTTCACCCCAAGAAGATTCTCCTGTCTATTTGGTGGGATATGGCCGGTATTGTTTATTATAAACTTCTGGAACCAAACCAGACGATAACTGCTGATTATTATTCTCATCAGCTATCAAACCTGAATGAGGCACTTAACAAAAATCGACCGTCTTTAGTGAAAAGACGCAAAGTTTTGTTTCACCACGACAACGCAAGACCGCATACCGCAAGGCAAACATTAGGCAAGCTGAACGAGCTCGGATGGGAGCTAATGCCGCATCCACCACACTCTCCGGATATTGCACCTTGTGATTATCACCTTTTCCGTGGACTTCAATGCCATATGAGTAACAAGAACTACACCTCAAAAGAAGCTATAAAAAGGGATATCGAAGCGTGTTTTGGCTCCAAGGACAAACAATTTTTTGAGCAGGGAATTAAAAATTTGCCTAAACGTTGGGAAGACATTGTAAATAATGAAGGAAAATATATTATTGTTTAATAAATACTTTAAACATCTATTTTATTAATTTTAAAACCACCTTTAAAAACGCACGAACTTATGGACTGACCTGATAAATAAATGATGAAGAAGCACAATTTTATAAATAGTAATTTTTATAGTCCGTCAGAAAACTCCAAACACCAAAAGCAACTGAATTTATAAACCAAAATTTGTATATACTCGTAAGAGCATGAAA
>JAYXIM010000159.1:0-171403 GCA_037575425.1 Anastrepha fraterculus | reverse complement strand
TTCTTCTTCTGTGAGAAATTTGAAAAAAAAAATTCCAAAAAATGATTTGCCAACAAGACAGTTTGGGGATCAATTTGTTAATCGTGGAAAGTGGATCGTTAATGGATAAAACAACACGTGAACGTGCCCTACAGTGCGTACACATTGCTGCTGTAGCCGAAAATGTGCGTGAACATCCAACAACCTCAACTCGTCATCGTTCTCAAGAATTGAACATTTCACGCCCTTCTTTGAGGAGAATTTTCCATAAAGACCTCGGTATGAAGGCTTACAAAGTTCAATTGGTGCAAGAACTGAAGCTTAATGACCATCCAATGCGTTTACTCTCGAACTTTTGGCTACCGTTTTTGAAAACCGAATAATCAGCCGAAATTCCGATATCAATTGGCCGCCTCGGAGCTGTGATTTAAGCCCGTTGGGCTATTTTTTGTGGGGAGCCGTTAAGGACAAATGCTATGCGAACCATCCAGAGACGATTGATGCTTTAAAACGCGAAATCGAAGTTGCCATTCATGAAATTGGAGCCCAAACAATCGAAAATGTGCTTTAAAATTGGGTTGATCGAATGGCCTACTGTAAAGCCAGTCGTGGCAGTCATTTGAACGAAATTTTTTTTTAATTAGAAATGACAATGTTCAATGTTCAAAATAAAAAAAAAAGTTAGAAAAAATATTAATTAGTTTTTTTTTTTTTGCCGATTCAAAAAGCAAATTTTACATGGCCCACCCTATACTAGTCTAAACAACAGAAGAAGCTCTGGAGAAAAAAGGCGTCGGCTCCGCCATTTTCCTCGTTCTCTCACAGGTGTTCGACAGAGTCTGGCACGAGGGACTAAACAACAAATTCATCACAATACTTTCGATGCAATTGATAGATCTATTAGAACCCTATATAAATAATTGGTAATTGGACGAGCAGAGTCAAAAATAAAAAAAATTAATGCAGGCGTCCCTCAAGGCAGCATACTCGGACCTACTTTGTACTTGTTATACACTTCAGATATTCCCGTTCCTGAATCCAGTACGTGCATAGTCTTTGTAGGAGAAAACGAACGCGTATCTACTGAAAAACTAAAATCATCGATGTGTATTTCCTGAAGATGACCGAATGAAGACTGATTTACGGTGGTGTTAGCTGCTTCGTACTTCTGTAGGTTTTTAATATCAATATGATATGATTCCACGTCATCCTCTATGCAACTGATGCAACAAGAACTCGAAGTAATGCCAAGTTTCACAGCAGTTAAGAGTATACCTCGCGGCCAATGTCCTGTAAGGGCACCCACGAAATTCCTGAGCTGAGATTTGGTTAACCTCAGGAGATCCCTTGAGCGCCACCGATCCACTTGTGGCCAGAAAGATTTCGCGACGTTTGTGTACTTGTACGTTAGCTGAGTTGATGCGAAGCCCACCTCTCCAGGAGCAGACCGCAGGTAGTCAGGTGTTTTGAAAAAATATTACTTGGAGTAATAACATGAAATGTAAATAAATTTACTAGGATTCTTTGAACATCTTGATTATATTAAACTGGCTAAGAACAGCCATAAATAAGTATAATTGAAACTGACTTGGAAAATCGTCTACAATAATTATTTTTTCCTAATCCACATTTTATAAGCATCCAGCAGCATTTAGTTATATAACATAGTTGTTTTTAAGAAAAAGCTTTAAAATCTGGTTTCCTATCTGACTTTCCAGCGATTATATGTTGACCTTTTCGATCAGTTTCTCATTTAAATTGGGGTGGAGTAGAAACATTCGCTCATGCACCATACTTATACTAAACGCATATACATACGTACTATATGTACATATCTACATACGCCAAATATACTTATGTATGTATATATATGTACTATATTTGATCTGGTACTAATTTATGCAAGCAATATTGCCTCAAGTTATCCCAGAGCTTACAGTGAATCATATCACGAAATAATGTGCAAATATACAAACATGTACTATGTACGTATGTAATAATGTTTATGGACATGTGCATATGTACGTACGAGTTATTGTAATGTGCAGGTTTCCTCTGCCAAACAACCGAGATTGAAGTCATGTCGGTCGGTTATTATAGGCAGACTACACTTAAAAATACAAAATCAATTAGCTACCGGGCTTACACCGAACATCAGTGCGAGCTACCTGCACCGCTGATGGATGTACTTATACTTACAATGCACAAAAACTATCGCATAAGTTTGTGTCGATAAATGTGTGTACATATGTACGTACATAGTTGTGTAAGCGCCATGTCAGGCCAACCATTTTAGCCATCATTGGCATAACATCAGTGATTTCGATCAAAAGGAAATGCCACTAAAAGCTTCAAATCAAGACTGAAAAGTGTTCAGCATAAGCGGCAGTCAGCCTGTTGTAGCGCCAGCAAGCCAGCAAGTCAGCCAGTCATCTAGTCGGCCATTTAATGCCCAAAGTGATCTTGATCGCGGTTTAGCAACAATGCACAGGTACACATGAATGGGCTTTTCTATCGGATGTGCATACTTACATGCATACATATGTACTTTATATACATATATACATACGTATCGACACACATACATACTTATGTATACATATGTACTTATATTTTTTTGTATGTTTGTATGGATAAAAGCGTTGCTTTGCGCTACTATCTGACAAATTTGATCGCAAAATCAGAACCACAAACCAAATCGAAAAGCAAAGCGGTTAAAAGCAAATAACAAAAGGGGGGACCTGTTAGAAAAAGTCGAGTGTGACGACCTAGAAAGCAAAGCGTTCATACATATCTAATCGGAAAGATCTGGTTGGCGACGGCTGGGTTGCTTGTGGTAGCGGTCATAGTACCGTCTGAAAACTGCCAAAATAATTTTCAATTATTGTTCAAAAAATCATGAACAGTTGCTGTTGATCGAGGCGCAACAGCAGCGCGGCACCGCGGATGTGTAGCCCATTGGTCGCTGGGTTACTCTAATCGCGCGTTCAGCATCTCCACGGAAGTCCAATTCAATTTATTGGTGAAATTATCTCCAAAACTACCATGTAACGATCTTTAAACACCGATTGACTGAATCTGTGCGCATCACCTTTACATTGTCGTGCACTCTTTGTTTTTGCCCATCTACTGGCGTTTCGAGTTTGAAAATACGCTTAGTTGTTGAAATAAATGAGACCGGCTTATCGTCTCCATGCGCAACTGTATGTTTGTGCGCAGGACTCCAAACAAATCCGGCAAAATGCTTGCACGTTAAGCGCCCGCTAAAGCAACGAGCGCGGGACAATGTAAGGAAAATCATGAATGAATCGGAAAAGATTTTTGGCATTGTCATCACTACAAGCACAAGGAAATATGCATGAACAAATTCGTAATGCTAGAACACAGTGAGTTGAGAGTGGTGGAAATGGACATTTTTAGCTGCTTGAGAATTATCGATATCGATAATTATGGTTAGGTTAGGTAGTGATGGTTGCCCAGAGAGTGGGCCCACTCGGACGAAAGAAATTTGGTTCATCCTTTGTGATACCATTGCAAGAGGGGAAAAGAGGTGAAGGAAAAGGACGATAGGACGAAAGGGAAAGGGGTGGGGACTGTGAACGGTGACTAGTCTGCGGTTGTGTTAGCCTCCTTATGCTGCTAATGAAGTTCATCAGATTTTTGTTATCAAGACCTGCTATATCAGCAGGCGCAGAAAAGAAGTTAGAACGAAGATGCTTAAATCTGAGTCCCACGAGAGCTGGGCAGCTAAGGAGCAGTTGCTGAGATGATGCCACCTCATCATTCATACAGCTGACGCAAAAAGAACCCAAAGTAACTCCGAGTCTCACGACATGTGTACCCCGCGGGCAGTGCCCCGTGGGGATGCCCACAAAATTTGAGAGATGAGATTTTGTCATCCTCAGAATATCCCTTGAACGCCTCCTATCCAAACGTGGCCAGCAGGACTTCGCGACCTTACACGTTCGTATACTTACCCAGCGCTCGCTGAGTTGGTGCAAAGCTCATCCTTCCAGGAGTAGAGCGCAGGTTGTCAAGGGGATCCTGATCCTCTCCTTTCGCGGGCACACCGCCTCACAAGTCCCTTGTCTGGCCAACTCGTCGGCTTCGCAGTTTCCAGCAATGTAACTGTGACCAGGTACTCAAATTATCTTTATATCGAAGAATTCTAATGAAATCGAGAGAGAGACCAGGCATTTCCTGACCAGTTTCGAATGCACCATTATAGAGTCTAGGGCCTGAGAATGGCAAACTGTGCTGAAAATTCTGTTCGGCAAGTTTTGGCTAGTCGTAATGAATCGTTTAAGTATAAAGCTTGCATATTGCAGAAATTTACTTGGCAAAAATCTGTTCGCGAAGTTCATAAAGCAAGGTGTTGAAGAATTCGCCGAAATGTAGATTCGTCGTCGTTCTCAAGTTGTTGGTTTTTGTCCTTTGACTGCGTGGAAAATTTTATGTAAAGGTCTTTACTTACGACCCTATAAAACACAGCTCGTGAATTCAAGTCAAATGATCATTCTTTGCACCGCATTTTTGCTGATTGGGCTCGTTTAGATTTATTATTCAGATTTATAGGAAAAAGTAGTTAAAAATTGGACTGATCGAATGGAATATGGCGGACATATGGCGGATATCATATTAAAAAAAATAAATAAATAAATTTCACGAAACCATTACCAGCTTATAATAAAAAAAAACAAAAAAAAAAATCATTCCAATAATATGTATTTCTGTTTTGTACTTTATTATAATCTTAAGTTCTTAAGCTCTTAAAAAACACCCTTTGTAATTGACAAACATTCGTGGATTGGACTCAAGGGCTAGGGTTGACACACCATGCTCTTCCGGTACCTAAACACAGTTGAAAGGAAAAATATAACTACTAATATTACATACTTTCTCAGCTCCACTGCGGGCATTAAAAACAGGTATCTTGCCTGTATTGTATGATATTTACCATATTCCAAATATCAAGAGTACAAATTGATGTAAATATCGATATAAAATGTAAATTAATTATTTAAAGTTAATAAATCGCCGATTCCTTTTGCAAAATTTCATTGGGATCTGAATATAAAACTCAGAGAAGGGAATAGATGTGGGGAGAATATCGATGCATCGGAAATATCGATGTTTGGCTGAGATTTATCGAACATTTTCGATGTTTTTTGAAAACTAACATCTCTAGTCATTTCAGTTGTGCGATCTGAGTTAGACCAAAAAAATTTAAATGGCTCCAACAAATGTGGCTTGGAGGGTTTTTGAGAAGCTAAAAATGCGCTAAAAGAAAAACTGTTTTTAGAAGGGATAACAATAAAAATCAATATAAAAAAAATGTATGCATTGTTTATTAGTAGATACTTAAACTTTATAAAAAAATTTATCTTAATTTTTCTTTACAAAAATTAGTACATAAAAAATCACGTGACCCAAAGTACAATGAAAAAAAGTTGCTCCACGGTCTGCATCATTTCTCCTTGAAATGTTGATGGATCTGTAAAAAGTAAAAAAAATCTTGTAAAATAAAGTTGTAGTTATAGTCTGTCGAGCCGGATTTTTGAATTTCGAAAAATTTTGCAATTTACGGCAGCTTACGTCATAAATATCACACTTTAATTATGTTTATAAAATTTTTTAATAAAAATATCAAAAATACGGCTCTACAGACTATAGAGAAAACACTTTCGAATATTAAAAAAAACGCATCAAAAAATATTAAAAACTGTATGAGTTATAATGCAGACCGTGCCGGAAAAAGTAGTTTCGAGAAAAACGAGTAGTAACGGGCAGCTGCCTCAAACGAAGGACAGATACCTGTGCGCATGAAACTCTCGTAGGGCAGTTCATTTTCTACAATAAAGGCGTATTTCTGTGTAACCATAGGGAATTTTTACAATCAACTTCCACAGAAATACGCCTAAAACTATAAGGAATAATAATCTGTAAAAAAATCGATTTTTTGATAATTCAGGGGTTACCCTCTCTTAATACTCGGACAAACATTTTCATTGATAGCCAAGCGGCCATTAAAGCAATTACGGGCCCTTGGACTAACTCGGAGTGTTAGTCAACAATGCAGATCCGAAATGGATGAACTCTGCGGAAATGGGCTGGTCCCTAATAGATGTTAGAACACTGTATACCTTTGTGAGGAAATGAGAGAACCGATAAGCTCTGTAAGGCAAGTATTTGCTTGCCAAAATTGAGCATGGCAGAAATATACCCGACACTCTCCTTTCTGAAAACGGACTCTTTGTAGGACTCGACAAATAAGACAACGATCTGAATTTATTCCATTCTTGAAGGACATTGCTGACAAAAGGCTGAACGGCTTGTTGAAACGCGCGAGGACGTGCATCAAGTATGTATTATATAAAATAATAATTTACCTCCAAATACATGGCACTGGTAACACAATGGAGATCTCTAGGGTAAGATCTTCTTACAGATCAGGCAGACTTTCTGACCTAACCTACAAATTTTCATTTTCATGTCTTCTATGGGAACGATGTGTGCCCTCCAATGTGTAGAAAAATATCAATGCACATTTCGATGAATCGAATTAAAGAAATACGTTGATGTATTTTGGCCATAAACCTCCCTAATAAGGATATAGATAGTTGCTAGGCCTTTGTAGGCAAATCAATTTCACTTTCTTTAGTCCCATTAGACACGCTTATGTCAATAAGAATTGCTTCAAAGAGAAGTCTGGTCCAAAGAAAAGAAATGGGCACATTACATATCTCAAATCTAGTACCTGTTTTATATATAG
The DNA here is from genome assembly GCA_037575425.1 of Anastrepha fraterculus. NCBI lineage: Eukaryota > Metazoa > Arthropoda > Insecta > Diptera > Tephritidae > Anastrepha > Anastrepha fraterculus. Next base: position 164,652 of record JAYXIM010000159.1, on the reverse strand, counting down.
GCCATCGTAGCTGAATGGGTTAGTGCGTGAGTACCATTCAGGAGTGCGTAGTTTCCGTGCATGAAACAGTAAAATGGTAGAAACAGTGTTTTCTAGTAGCGGTCGCTCCTCGGCAGACAATGGCACACCTTCGAGTTTAAATCTGCCATGAAAAAGCTCCTCATAAAAAATATTTGCCGTTCGGAGTCGACTTAAGATTGTTGGTCCTTCCATTAGTGGAAAACATCAAGACGCATACCACAAATAGGAGGAGGAGCTGGGCCAAATACCCAAAGGGGTGAAAGCGCCAATAATATATTGCAAAGGGAGCTCAATTTTGAGGTATCGGAGTTTAAATTGAAATAAACCAACGGAAGTTCAAATTAATTGGGCAATCTTTACTACTTTTGTGTAGAGCCATTCATGAAATTAATTTTTTAAAGATAATTCCTTCCAAATATTGGCTGCAGCAGCGCCGTAATTCGTCCATCCGTAAACACCAATTTTGAATGACTCCCTTGAGGACAGCGGTCGGTATCTCGTGAATAACTTTAGTAATGTTGACTTCTAATTCCTCAATCGAAGCTGATTTATCCACAAAGCATTTAAACTTTACATACTCCCACAAATAAAAGTCCAAACGTGTGACATCACAAGATCTTGGTGATAAACTCACTGATCGGAGATGGGAGATAAATTGCGCACCGAAACGACGACGCAGTAAATCAATAGTATCACAGACTGTATAAAAAATTTTGTGGAGATCACGGGCTTCAGTTTCCGGCATCCGGCATCAAAAAGTTGTTTATCATGGCGCGATGGCGTTCGCCGTTTTCTGTTACATTGGCGCCAGCCTCGTCTGTCAAGAAATATGGCCCGATGATTCTTCCAGCCGCACCAAACGTTTGGTTGCAATGGATGTAATCGCTGTTCTTGAATGGCTTCGGACTGCGCTCCAGCCCAAATACGGCAATTTTGCTTATTGACTTAGTTATTAAGCTAAAAAACGCCTCATCGCGGAACATCGTGGGTCCCAAAATGCAGATATAAGGCGAGTTTTTCAGGAGCTCAACGACTGAAAGTATGACGTTTTGGAAGATCGGCCGACTTCAAATCTTGGACTAGTTGTATTTTACACGCTTTCAAACCAAGATCTTTGCTCAAGAAAGGTCAAGTTGTAGAGAGAGGTGTTGAATTGATTCTTCCGGGTCTTCGGAAAAGCCCTCATTTACAACCGCAATATTCTTTTCACGTGGTCTAATCGGTCGAGTATCGTCCAATAATGTAAAATTATTCTCCAGTTTGCCGATGCTTTGCCGTATACTGCGTTCGGTAGGACGGTTATGTACACCATAAATTTGCCTGAGCGCGCGATGAACACTTTTCACTTAGCGTCGGTTTTCGTAATATAATACAATTCTACGATTCTTTCTTTGATGAAATGTCAATAAATACTGAAAAAATTTCCCGTTGTATATATTTATTACCTGTACTAAAGGGTAAATTTACCAAATGGTTAATATTGTTGGTGTGTATTGAAAAATTTTTGTTGGGCAAATTTCAATAGACTTCTGTGTAAGGTGTCGCAGACATTTTCATTTTGACTTGGTTGAGCTGGAGCATTAATGGACTTATGATAGAATTTATGACACATATTTTTGTGATACATTTTAACCCATAATATCCCTCTTTTATAGGTATTTTTTGCCTTTTCCCGCAAAAGAGACTTAAAATACCCATCTATTGAACAGTTAAAATGTTCCACAAAAATCTTCCTCGATTTTTTTTTTACTTTGGTGAAGACTTCCACAGTTATATGCTGCCTTCGAATGGCAGATTGTTCTTTATGACAAGCTTCACCAAGGCAGAAATACACTCGGAGGTTTGTCATCGCCTATCGACGGCGTCCGCTATTAGATAGAAACTCTGGATGTCACAAGTGTAAGAAACACAGGCTGCAAAATCGGGAGATCTGCAGAAAACTATAGTTGCCGAGGAGCAAGAACAATTAATTTATTGAACCATGTAAGAAAAGCTATCGGCAGAAAGATTCAGTTAAATGGAAAGCAAAAACCAGAGGCGAAGAAGGGTTGAATAAATCCCAAGTTCCATGCCTTTAGCATTTTTAAATTATTAGTATATTTATCTTAAGACTCCAAATGATCGCGATGTGCTCAGCTGACAAATTATGCGATGTACATGCGACAAGAAATTTATATAAAATTGTTTTACGGCCGACAAAACACTGTGCACCATTCATAAGGGTCCATCAAGTGATCTTATTTTCTCACCTGTTGGCTGGGGCGTGTGCGCACACTACACAAGCAACGTGTTGTCAGTCAGCTCGCAACTGTTCACTTTTCCAATGGCATTTCAAGTGCACGTGAAAAAAAAACCAAAACAAAAGTTTAAAGAACGCAATCGCCGATTGCAACAAGTGTGTAAGATCATTCCGTATTTATCGAATATTCGATCAGCCGACACGGCGGACGCAGATAAACGGATCGAGTTGAAGTGGTTTGAGTGGCATGTACTGACCTAAGCGCCTCATCACACATCATCCCCCTGTCTGTATACTTATTCAGCTGGTTTGCTTTGTTTTTTTTTGTTTTTGTAAAATATTCGTTCTGCGGTCTCAAAGTCATACGATTTAATTGTGCTGATGCCGCGTCAGCACATTTGCAATTGCAACAATGGCAGCAGAAGTAGCAACAAAAACAAATTGTTGCTCATGTGTATGTGTGCACTGGGATATATATATACATATAGACATATTCACTATTTGCACTCATCTTCCAAACAGCCTGCCGAGCTGAGCTGAGTTTGGCACTTTATACTTTTTTACTCTGTGCTTTTCCATTTGGTCGTTTGATTTCGTCCACAGGAGCAGCAGCAACAGCAGCGCCAACTGCTGAACTCAGAGTCTCCATAATCAACATAATCGTAATAATTTTCAAAGTCGCTGTGGTTGCGCCGTACGACTGAATCAACTTGACTTGATCTGGGCTGACAGCGGTGGCATTGTGGAAGGCGGCTGCGTCATTGTCCCCATTTGCTCTGCATTTTTTTCCCATTTATGACTTGATGTTGTTGCATGGCTGTTGAAAGGCGTGTTATCCTTTTGATGTGCTTCCATCTCAATTAATGTTTGGGAGAAAGTTGCTGTGTTGTCGTTGCTTTTGTTGTTCTTATTGTTATTCTTCCTGTAAGTATGAATCCCACTTTTTTGATTACATTATTTGGTTACCTGATTGGCGCTGAGTGTTATGAGGCGATGTTAAAAATCAATTAATTTTGCCGACAAATCAAGTGGTTCACAAAACACTTATGCATGTCGCTGTGTATAAACTTTTTAGTAAGGAATTGCATGCGTGGGAAACGACTTAAAAGGATTCCACATACGTGCGAACATATTTGAAAATTTTGATTTCATTTATTTCTATGTAGCTGGGGCACTTGAGGTTTAGTGTAAAAAGCTGTTTTATCTGTGCCGTCAGGAGTCTTCAAGTGGACTTCAGGACAAGAATATGGCTGGTATATCAGAGAAAATACATATCTACACATGTTGAGTTTTGAGAGAAAAAATTTCAGATAATTTTTGACAACTTTCATACTTTCATACAGGTTTACTATAGGTCAATTACAATGCTTCAAATCATCTTTTTCTAATTAAATGGGTTTGTTTAGGTTAACTTAGCTGATGACATATACCTGAACTGGTACCTAGTGTTGCCAAGCGAGTAGAATATTCATGTTGCAATATTTTGCAAGCTTTGGCATTCCATCCTTCAGATTCTCTGATCTGCAATATCTCTCAACGGCGAGATGGAATACAGAACCAAGGCAGCTGAGTTGTGATTTGCGAAATGCTGGACAGTGACACTGGGGGTTCTCTAGGGCGCACAAACTAATCAGTTATTTTATTTTATTGATTCATCTGTGAAGAAATATAGTAAAATAGATAATGTCTGGGAAATTTTTCTTCAAAAGGTGGTGAGCAAGTTGGCTGGATACCAGTGAAGCATCCCCAGGCTCGGAAGAGGAAATGCTAAGCCGCAAATTCTAAAACTGGCGAAGAGAATACACTGAATGGTTTTACCTCCAGTGGAGATAATGAGTGATATGTATCGAATTCTGAAATACCATAAAGCTTTTGTAATTGCAATGACATAAAATATCATAATTTTTCAAAAATAGGTACCGGCGCGAACTACAGAAATATGAGCTTAAATATCTGTAGTGCAAATTTTTTTCAAAAATTTTCTACTTTTTTTTGTTAAACATTTTTGAGGACTTTTTTTAATTCTTGAAAAACATCACCATCAGCTGCTTTTCTTAACTTTTTCATTAATAACAGAGACTATGTTTAGTAATCTCTCAAAGGTCCAGGGATTCCAATAACTTTTCGTGTTATTAGCAAAATCGTACAGCAAATCAATGCAAATTAGTTCTCCAGCGAAACGCTGGCACACGTAAACCGGGGGAAAACCCCAATGAGGTCGCATCCTACAGCCCAAAGTTCCTTCCAGTAATCAAAAAGTCATTTGGAAAATTATTTTCCTAACGCCTAAAGCCTAATAATAAAATACAAACAACTAATTCTTTCTCACCAATTTGGTTTTCGAGAAAAACATTCCACGATCAACCAAATACATCGAATATGATATCTCTCAAATGGCCGCCTTTAGCCTGTACGGCGTATTGTGCCCGTTTTGCAGCATTTTCCATAGTTTTAGCTGACATTTCGGCTGGAATAGCGGCTATTTCCTCACGGATGTTGTTCTTGAGTTCTTCTATGGTCTTTGGCTTATAATTTTATAAACCTTTGATTTTAAATATCCCCACAAGAAGAAGTCAGGTGGCGTTAAATCGGGCGAAATAGCCATTTTTCGATATCAAACGACGGGGAAACAATTTCTTTAAAAAAGCGATTGTGGTGCGAGTTGTGTGTGGTGGAGCGCCGTCTTGTTGAAACCAGAACTGCTTCATACGCTTTCGTCGAATAATTGGCATCACAAAAGTGGTTATCATATCGCGATAACGCTCCTGATTGACGGTAACAGCTTGACCATCTTCATTTTTCTTCTTCTTCTTTTGTTGACTTGTTTTGTTGACTTCTTTTGTTGAATGTAAATTTCAATAATTTGGGAGGGCTCGCGTGGCGTGTACTGTTCCATGGTAAAAATCTGCTTCGACTGACGCTTCCAACGGGGTATGTCATTAAGCGATCTGATGTCTCTGTCTAAAGATACAGGGTTGCCAGATAGGTCCATCGAATATGGGCAACCCTGTACACCATTGAAGAAGCTACTGAAAACAACCAAGTTTGTTCAATAATATTTCTTGATGTAGCTCAGGCCTTCGATAAAGTGTGGCATGAAGGCCTGATCTGAAAACTAAAAGCGATGCTGCTGGCGGGTGTTTTAGAGTAAAACAAAATCAGGCTTACACAAACATTAAATAAATAGAAGCAGGTGTACCTCGAGGCAGCATCCTTGAATCAGTACTATATTTACAGACTTACCAGTTTTTACTGCAAACAGAGTAGCTACATTTCCTGATGATACCTACAGCTGTTGGCGACAACGAGCTCCATTCAAACAGAAAGTTACAAGCATCGGCAGATGAAATTATAACGCGGACTAAAACCTGGAATATCAAACTAAACGAGAGTAAATCTGCACACAGTGACTTCACAAACAAGAGGATTACTGTCTTATAGTAATACTGCTAAATACTTCGAATTGTCATTGGGCACGACGCTAGAACAGAGGGAACATGTCGAAATGAAATCTATCGGAATTCATATGAAACCAATAGTTGATTGCGGAAGCTCTAAACTGTCAATACAGAACAAATTACATATGGGGTTAGGGGTAGTCAGAGGCCAGAAAAATGGATGAATTTCAATAATTTTTTTTGCTAGTAAATTTTACAAAAATAAAGACATAGCATTAATACATCATATTTCGACTAGACTTTAGCAAAACTTAAAAAAAAAACATAAATAATTGTAAAAGTTATCGCTTTTGTGTGGAGCCCGTTTTAAGTTTTTCAAAAGCAGTATAAAATTTATTGAGATCTACCAAAGCTCCGGAGCGCCCGAGCACCCTTTGATAATTGTTGAATAACTCGAAAAGTACATATTTGGCGGATTCACTTCAAATTTTCACAAATATTTTAAAAATACATACTTTAAGAAAATGCAAAAAAAAAAGTCCAATTTTTTGAAAATTTTTACTGCCCCTATTCCCTACAACCAAGTTCTAAAGCTGATATGGACATACGGCGTTCAATCGAGAGGATGTATCGCGGCTTCAAACATTGAAATCATACAAATCCAACAAAATAGGGTGCTCAGAGGCATGGTCAATGCTCCTTGGTATGTTATATAAGGAATACCGATCTGCACGACGATCTGGTGCTGAAAACGATTGCCGACATTATACTTTTATTTGCTACAAAGCATATAAAAGACTGGAAGAGCACATAAACCTGGGAATTTCAGCACTTAGAGAAGCTATATACAAAGGAAGACAGGCTCCGAGGCTTAGTAGGCGAAGCGTCATAGTAATTTTTTTATTTTTGGCCGAGTTTAACAAAGCGCACCAGCCATTTCTTTCTCGTGTTAACTGGCGCCAGTTGGAAACACTAAAAGAATCCACGTCTTTCTCCACCTAATCTTTCCAACGTAGAGGAGGCATTCCTCTTCTTCTGCTACCACCAACTGGTACCGCGTCGAATACCGGAGTGTTTGTATCCATTCGGACGACATGACCCAGCCAACGTAGCCGCTGGATCTTTATCCGCTGCACTATGTCTATGTCGTCGTAAAGCTCATAGAGCTCCTTGTTTCATCGCCTACGATACCCCCCTCACTAATGTGCAAAGGTCCAAAAGTCTTCCGCAGAATTTTTCTCTCAGATACTTCAAGGGACGCTTCATTGGATGTAGTCGTCGTCAAAGCTTCTGCGCCACACGTTAGGACGGGAATGATGAGAGCCTTTTAAAGTGTGAGTTTTGTTCGTCGAGAGAGGACTTTTCTACTCAATTGTATACTTAGTCCAAGATGCAATTCAATGAAATGTTAAGTCACTTTTATGTTACGTTTCAATAAATAAATTTAAAAAAATATTCGTAAATTACGCCAGTTTGCATAGCCGCTACGTACTTTATTAAGCAAATACAGGATATTTTTCACTGACTTCAAACAATTTTGAGCAAGAAAATTATTTTTTTTCCAAAAAAAAAAAAGCTCACAAGAATACTTTACCCTAAAAATTAAGAGACAAATAATTTAACTGTTAAAGAGAACCGAAGATAATTCACTTTATAAATTATTATTTTTTAAATTTTTTTAGTTCAATGTTTCATTTAATTTACTTTTATAGGCTTTTGGGCATAATGACCTTGTAATAATTTTATTTTTTTTTAATTACAATTTCAAGAGTATTACCAGCCCACGAATGGGATGGGCTGAGGCTATTTGGAATCTGAATTTTCACGATTTCCATGAAAGCAACAATCATTCAACAGATAATCGCAAAACGTTAACAAGGACGATACGATACGATTAATGGCAATGGCGGTAGAAAACTGAAACAGGTGTCCCAAAGAATGATAGCCTGACTAGTTGAATGGATTGCCTGGTAGATGGATGAATGGGTGGCTGGCTGCGGTGAGAAATGCGCTCGCACAGGAGCTTAATGCGCTGCATCAATGCTGCAGTTTCGCTACCATACCACACCTCAGGGAATTGGTGTTTTCCGAGGAAATCATTGGCTCAGTACTGTGGTTGTTGCGGTTGGTTGTTAAGCAAAAATGCGTGGCAGCAAATGTTGAGTTAAAGGAAAAAGTGGCTCGAAAGCAGAAAATTGTTGGCGAAGTGGTGAAACTAGTAGCAAATAAGTAGTGGAGTTGTAGTGGATGTGAGTAACTGTAAGTGCATAGAAAGACAAAAAACAAAGTGATAACTTAGCTTGTATTCAGAAGCGAGTGAACTAAGATATATCTGCATAAAACAGCGCATGGACCCACAAAAGTTGGTAAAAAAGCAACAAGGAGGAAAACAAATGCGCATATGGCATGCTAATTTATGAAGTAGCAAAGCAGCGACATGGATGCGCTAATTATAGTGTTGCAGCTTCGGCAACAGCAACAGCAGCCAGCCAAGAAGCAGAAATTCATAAGTCGAGCAAACGGCATGGCGACACAACGGACGGAAGCTGCATGTACAATAGTAACAACAACTTATTTTGTGTGTTCTTAATATTTTTTATGCTGCATTTTTTTGCTTTTGTACTACGCGGTAGAGTCTACGCCTTTTACTGCATGTCGAACACTTGAGAAAATATACGGCACGCTGCTGTTTGTCCTGTTTGTCAGGTGCGGCAGTAGTCGAGACTCGAAGCAACAGCAACAGTGGCGAATGGCGTGCGAGTGTGCGTAATCATGTCAGCAAGAGAAAAGGTCCTCCCCGTAGGCATTGAAATAGTCGAAGCTTTAAATATCTACAAGCGACATATAAGAAGCGCAACAGCAAATGGCTCACTGGCAGTGGCAATGGCAATTCATACGCAGCAACAACAACAATAGCAACAACAATAACAGTGTTTATACATTATAAATTTTGTAGGCACTTCTTTCTATTTGCTACTGTACACAGTATTTATTGCTGGGCCAGGTTCGTGGACGTGCGTTTCATTGTTACTAATTCAGTTATTTAAAAAAAAAATTATACGTGCATCTTTTTATTTGATTTTTATATATTTTATATCATTTTGATAACTTCTTGCCACAATTGGGCAATGCTTTTGCTTTACTGATTAGATCTATCGAGGAAAACAGTGCTATAGCAATGGATAGAAGTAAGAATAGCGCGCAATGTAAAAGGTGGATATCTCAGCCAACTCATCAGACCGAAAGAGTGAGGTAAGGAATAGACACGAAAAATATTGGTAGGGCGAAAATCGGTAGAACGTCAAATTTATAAAGTGTTTTCCAATAACCGGTGTTATCTATCGCTAGCGAGAGATGATTAACGATTTTTTATGGCTGGAATTGGATGGTATTGATCTGGACACTTTTATTTTCCGGACCGTCATATCTCTCGAAGAGGTGATCACAATTGGCCACCGAGATCTTGTGATTTAACACCTTGTGACTTTTTTCTTTGAGGCCACGTGAAAGAGAAGGTATATATCAACAAAATTGGCGCAATTTAGATTTGACTCCTCTCATTACGCGATGGACAGCAGTTTTTGTGACGGTATCTGCTGTTCTCTGCCAATTCATTTAAACTGCTGCTCATTTCTAATTTCTTTTTCGACTTAAGTAATTTTCGTTTAACAATTACCCAATATTTTCCAATAGATTGCAATTGTAGACAGTTTGGTGGATTGTAGTTCTTTTGAAAAATATTTATCACGAGATTTTCATACCAGTTCATAGCAAGACGGCTAAATTATATGATGCTAGATCAGACCAGAACAGAACTGAGTCTGTGTGTTGTTTTATCACTGGCAGTAAATGTTTTTACAAACACTTCTTCATATAAATTTCTTGATTTATAGTGCCCGTGGTAATGAACGTTTGGCTTTTCATACAACACTGGCAGATGGCTTACCAAACCATATATTTTTTAGGGTACTACTCCAATATTTTTAGCTTCAAGGCACCTGGGACTCCTCCTCTCTTCGTTTCAGTATAAAATTCCACATCCTGAACCTATTTAAACTCTGCTTTGGTGCATGTTTCATCGTCCATAACCACTCAGCCATATTTATGCATGCCTTGACTGTATTGGCACGTTACAACACTTTTTGGCCAATTTAGGACAAATTCGTGTATATACACCCCCGAACTTATTATGAAGGCTCCATATATTGACAAGCCTTGACTATTTATTTATTTATTTTTAAAATTCAAATGTTTCTTTTATAAAAATATAGTTTATTCCATAACAAATATCATATTGACCCAAGTCCCAAACTTTGTGCAAAATTTAGAAAAACTCGAAAAAAAATTGCATCAAATTTGTATAACTTTAAATTAGAATTTTATTTTTTAATTTCGGTACGTAAAGAAAGGAATGTCCTGCATTTGTTATATGGAGAAATGCGCGACACCTTCAGGGTGAAAAATATCAATGAAAATTAGAATCTATGAGAATTTTTAGCGATTTCAAACTTGCACTTTATTATACTAAAATGTAATGGGTTAAAAACAATTTTTTTTAAACATTGATTAAACGGGTTTATTGCAGCGACTATTGTTTATTTTACAAGTTTATTAAAAAGAGGTTGTCTGTAAAGTCGGTTTACTGACGATAGCTTAACGTGATAACGTCATAAGAAAATACTGATTGAATGGTTGCATTTTCAAAAGAAAATTTTTATTTTATTTGTTTGATAGATATTTTGTATGGATATAGAGAATGAGTTAACATTAACATAACATAATATACTTTAACATAACATAACATAACATAACATAACATAACATAACATAACACAACACAACACAACACAACATAACATAACATAACATAACATAACATAACATAACATAACATAACATAACATAACATAACATAACATAACATAACATAACATAACATAACATAACATAACATAACATAACATAACATAACATAACTTAACATAACATAACATAACATAACATAACATAACATAACATAACATAACATAACATAACATAACATAACATAACATAACATAACATAACATAACATAACATAACATAACATAACATAACATAACATAACATAACATAACATAACATAACATAACATAACATAACATAACATAACATAACATAATATAACATAACATAACATAACATAACATAACATAACATAACATAACATAACATAACATAACATAACATAATATAACATAACATAACATAACATAACATAACATAACATAACATAACATAACATAACATACCATACCATAACATAACATAACATAACATAACATAACATAACATAACATAACATAACATAACATAACATAACATAACATAACATAACATAACATAACATAACATAACATAACATAACATAACATAACATAACATAACATAACATAACATAACATAACATAACATAACATAACATAACATAACATAACATAACATAACATAACATAACATAACATAACATAACATAACATAACATAACATAACATAACATAACATAACATAACATAACATAACATAATATAACATAACATAACATAACATAACATAACATAACATAACATAACATAACATAACATAACATAACATAACATAACATAACATAACATAACATAACATAACATAACATAACATAACATAACATAACATAACATAACATAACATAACATAACATAACATAACATAACATAACATAACATAACATAACATAACATAACATAACATAACATAACATAACATAACATAACATAACATAACATAACATAACATAACATAACATAACATACCATACCATAACATAACATAACATTACATTACATTACATTACATAACATAACATAACATAACATAACAAATTACCCCGTATTAAAGCACTTATCAACAGCTTTCATTTGATACCCATATTGTACATACACAACCAAAGGTTACCCGGGTCCACGTTTTGACCTATATCTCGAGACCCCAGTCACGGAGCGGCATGAAAAATACTCTGTACTAAAGCATTCACCAACAGCTTCAATTTGATATCCATATTGTACAAACACAATCTAGGGTCCACGTTTTGGTCTCTATCTCGAGACCCTAGTCACGGAGCAGCATGAAAAATACTCTGTACTAAAGCATTCACCAACAGCTTTTATTTGATACCCATATTGTACATACACGTCCGAAGGTTACCCGGGTCCACGTTTTCACATATATCTTGAGACCCTATCTACCAATAGGTATTCAAACTATACGGAAATCATCTTCAATACCTACTTAACAATGTGTGTAAGTTTGGTTTAATTCGGTTCAAAGACACGGCGGGTCCACGTTTTGGCATATATTTCGAGACCCTAGTCATCAATAGGTATGAAAACTACCCCGTATTAAAGCACTTATCAACAGCTTTCATTTGATACCCATATTGTACATACACAACCAAAGGTTACCCGGGTCCACGTTTTGACCTATATCTCGAGACCCCAGTCACGGAGCGGCATGAAAAATACTCTGTACTAAAGCATTCACCAACAGCTTCAATTTGATATCCATATTGTACAAACACAATCTAGGGTCCACGTTTTGGTCTCTATCTCGAGACCCTAGTCACGGAGCAGCATGAAAAATACTCTGGACTAAAGCATTCACCAACAGCTTCCATTTGATACCCATATTGTACATACACATCCGAAGGTTACCCGGGTCCACGTTTTGACCTATATCTCGAGCCCTATTTCCAAAATAAAATATAATCCATGTTACTCGTGGATGATGTAGCTTTCGAATGGTGAAAGAATTTTTAAAATCGGTCCAGTAGTTTTGAGCCTATTCATTACAAACAAACAAAGTTTTCCTCTTTATAATATTAGTATAGACAACATATCTTATAAGGTATATGGTAAATATTACCATACATTTTTTCCTTCATATATAATAAAAAAATTAATAATTATAACATTAAAACAACAGGTATTATTAACAAACTTGGTTTTATTTTGAATTCTTCAAGTGAATCAAATTAATAATAATCAATAAGAAGGCATATGCAAATACAAATACGTGAATTTATATATGTACATTTGCGCATATACATACATACATATATACGCTCACTTAAGTAGGAGAGAGCAAGATATCGAACGTTGCCGTTCGTTTGCTTTGTTTGCTTTGTCGTTCGTTCCGCCCTTTCGCTTGCAGTTCATTCAATGCAATGAGCAAGGTAACACTAATATGAGCAAGGTAACACTAATGAGCAAGGTAACACTAATATGAGCAAGGTAACGGCAATGAGCAAGGTAACTACATATGAACAGTAATGAGCAAGGTAACTACATATGAACAGTAATGAGCAAGGTAACGACACATTTTTTCGTGCGTGCAGCCTGTTAAATCGAATTATAAGACGTTATCACGTCAAAAATCGTATGCATAAACATAAATTATAATCTTTTTAGATTTAGTTATATATCCGCGGCTGCTTGTAGCCGGAAAGCTGAAAAAGTAGTCAGTCGATTGAGTTCAAGCCACAAAATTAGACTACCACTAATTTTTTAGTGGTAGTTAAAATAAGGATTTCATTATCACTAAATCTTCAGTTCTTTAGTGTTTTAAGATTCCAGTATTAACTATTTTGTGCGCTATGCCCAGCCCTTCGAACTCAGCAGATAGGTTTGTCGTTAGGGGGACCCGGCGGTCTAGAAATTTCACAAACTGGACTTTTGGTTTTTTTCGATATTTCGAAAGTATAGTGTCTTAAGAATATATTGTGAAATGTTCATGCGGAAATTCCCAATATTATAGATTCTACAGCCCATTAACTATTCATTCAACTATCATTTATCCCGAAACGACCATTTTCGGCCTGATGTTGTAAAAAAAAACTATTCCACCGAATTGTCTGAAATTTTAATATGTGGTCCACAACATCAATGGCTATTGGCCGTACTAGAATCATATTATTATTTCGTATTTTTTTATTAAAAAACTGAAAAACCCGTATTTTAGAGTGTGAAATTCGAAACCGCACCATTTTGTCAAACAATTTTCTTTTAATCTAGTAGCGGGACATAGCTACAGTCATACAGATTAATAATTTTTTTGTTTTTTGTGTTTCAGATAAAAAGAAGAGCCAAAATTGTGAACACCGTCCAGGTCCAATTAAAGCCATTTTTTAAATTATTAAAATAAAATTTTTTTTACATTTTTGTATGTAAAAGAAGTTAACTAAAAAGCTTAAAAAATTTAAGTATCGTTTTTCATTTTTTTACTGAAAAAAAGGTCTGAAAATACCCTAAATTTTCGAACTCTAGACCACTGAAATCCCTTAAGTCAACTGGAAGAAAATCTTAGAATTTTTCGATAGGCGGCACTGTGATTGAAATATCTCTGAAAGCGTCACTATTTGAGGCCGATTTGGCTCAAATTGGAAACATAACTTAGTTGCACGAAGGAAAATATTTTATACCGAATTGACTGAGACACACTCGAGCTTGACTTGTTTACAGTAGCACAGAAAACAAACTATGTGACATATCACGCTGAAATTTGCCATGTAAGCTTATAATAGTCCTAACAAAAAACAAAAAATTTATTTTTGCCATATGTCATCCGCGGACCGTTTTATTGATAACGTCTCGTTCATATTTGAGCAGAAGGTAAATCGGGAAAAAATTGTTTATGATTTTGTGACATTTCGAAATAACCTCACTTTTATGCAATTGGGTCAAAAAGTAGAATTGAAGTGCGAGTGATTAATTTTCAAAAAACGATAGTAGGGTAAAGCATTAGTACTTTTTGGCAAAAAACTATTTTCATGGAGTCGATATACTCATCTTTCACCACCGATAGTCACTTCTCCGCTTTTCAACTTCAGAACTATAATTTATAACTAATTTTTATATACGGTTCCTTAAAGAAAAAAACAAAATATAAATCCTTTTAATTATCTTTCTTTTATTATATGTTATCGACAATTAAATAAAGCTATTTTCACCGTGAAATTATTTTTTTCAACGCTTTATTAATTCACACAGTAAAGGAATAAGAAAGAAGTAATGTATCAGGCAAAAAATATTGGGAGCAAGGAAGCTTATAAATATTTACTCACTTTATATATTTATGTTTATGAGAGGATTTTGTATGGAAATCCTGCCCCTGAAAAAAGATCCTGGTTACGCGCCTGTTTAAAAATATTAGTTGAATAAAAAAATATAGCAAATTCGCTACTTGAATACATACGTATAAAAAAAAAATAAGTGCGTACGATGATTTTCATTAAAATTATTTAAAATGAAGAAGTCAGAATATTTTCTTCAAAATTGGCATACAGTTTATTTATACATTAAAATAATATAAAATTTTTTTATTTTTCCTTTTAGTCATTTAAAACGGCGGATGTACACTCAATTCTTCCAGGAAGGTCGCAGCGGGGCTTCTCAATCGGCGGACATTCTAGCATCGGCATCAGTGACCTGAATACAAAAAACTAAAAATTTTTTTTGTTTATTAATGTCATAATTTCTTTTCGCGGAATTTTGGGGCGAATTTTCCTACTATTTTTGCTTCGAAAAAATTATTTTTTTTTTTAATTTTCTCATAGAAAGTAATATCATAATAAAGATGTGTGCAAAATTTCAGGGAGATCGGTCAATAACTTTTAGAGTTATCGTGTACGTCAATTCCAAAAATATAGTTTTGAGAAAAATGCGTCTAAAATTTGAATACACAACTATACCGCTCCCCGCGCTCGAACGCAAATAATAGAGTAGTCACGGTTGACGATCTTTAATATAAGAAATACTTAAATTTACGTTCTAACATTTTTTGACGTATTCTTAAAGGATTATATTAACATTTTATGAAAACTAAAATTTTTTTTGTTTTGAAATTTTACAGGTATCTGTCCCCTTAATAATAACGTAGTGTAAGTACACATAAAGACGTGGCGTTAGCAAAGGGACTGAGTAGGATATAAAATATAAAGAAAACTAATGCAGGATTTTATTGTACGAATTTAGTGTTTTGAATTTTTTCGAATTCTTATTTTTTCGTAACTCGGCTGTTTTTGTTACACTGCCACAATATTTGCTACTGTTGTACATTCTTTTATTTTTATTTTTTGATACATGGAGGCCATACCATTTAGCTGGAGCATCACATTTGGTCTTCCCGTCTAGGATAGGCAAGAAAAAACAACCACAACCGCCTTTACAACCAAAACAAAAATTGTGACGTGAACAAAGCAACATCCAGTGCACTACAGCGTCCAGCCTACATACACACCCAACTACGTATCATACATAAGCATTTATGTAAAGCTGCAGCAAGCGAGCTACATTCAGCATCCAGCAGCTATCCTCGAGCGCTGAACACCGCCGCCACGTACCAAACATGCATTTAACTGGTAGCTAATGCAGCGCACTTTAATGTTCGCTGCCAATTGATAGATGGTATTTTGCTGCGAGCACAGGCAGTTGTTGCGGTTGTTGTAGCAGCTAACAGCAGCAGCAACAGCAAGCGCAACATCAACATTGACGGCGTTGGCAACAACAGCAAACAACATTCAGAAGGGGCGTTAGCAACATGATTTTGCTTTTAGTTTTATTTTCCTGCATTGTATTTTATACATTTTTTATTTCAGTTGCTGTTTTGTGCTTTTCTACTGAAATACGTTGCCTAGCAAAACCCATATATGTAAGTCTGTGTGTGTATTTTTGTGTTATAGATATTCTTCTCTTTTAGCTCGAACTTTTTTGTTTTCTACGTCGACTTTCCTTCGCTTATTTAAAGTGAATTTAACGAATTTACACAAAGATTTACAGTTAGCGTTGCAACGACTGCCATCACTTAGCGAATTTCTGCTTTTGCATCGTAAACTTGTGTTTCCCGTCTATTTCTGTGATTTGCATATGTTAGCGTTTAGCAACAACAGCAAATACATGCATCAGCAGCGTTCGCGTGTGCAGTTGCCGGGCGACCCAACTGGCCTCAATCAGGGCTCTCTGCATTCGCTTGCTGCCTGCGCTATCGCTCGTCCACTTTGCGGTGGCTACTTTGTTGCTCATCATCATTTATTATGTTGCTTATTAAGGATATTCGTCCGAAATGCCGTAAGCTGGATTACACTGCGCTCGTTGCTGTAGCAACTTGTGCATACATAAAGTAGTGGCTGCCGCTGAGGCTCTGTCTTTGTGCTGTGTTAAGTATTTGTACCTTACAATTTGCTGGCTTTAACCTTTCACTAACGCCTCCATTAACCTGTGCTGTTGGAAAATGTGTAATTTGGTATGATTTCGCTGAATAAGGAATAATCACGTTTTGGTGTTAGAATTTGAATATTACAAATAAAGTTCGTGGCGAGTAGTGGAAATGAATGGTTTTCTGCCGTGTTATTATGCAGCACTCAGAATAGTTGGCTCAGAGTGATAAAGAAAGCAGTTTGTAGCGGTTTTTTTTAACTTCATGAGAACTCTCGATATCGAAAACTATGGCTTGACAGCTGAGAATGGGAAACTGTGTAGACAGTTCCGTTCAGTAAGGAACAACACTTTTCCCCAAAACATTTTGAAATTGTGGAATATAGTTTGAAAAAAAATCTGTTCGCGAAGTACATAGAACACTGGTGGCATCATCGGATCTTATTTCCGTCGAAGTAGAAAGGAGCTGCTGTTATTGCGTATGACGAGCGATATCGAGTCATGCGGGCTGAATCTCTTCTTAATAGCCGCGATAACCGCTTACGTGATTTTGGCCGACTTTACCAAAGCGCGCCAGTCGTTCCTTTCTCGTGCTAACCGGCGCCAATTGGACACACCAAGTGAAGCCAAGTCCTTCTGCACCTGATCTTTTCAACGCAGAGGAGGCCTTCCTCTTCCTCTACTACCACCAGCTGGTACCGCATCAAATACTTTCATTCGAACGACATGACCCAGCCAACGTAGCCGCTAGATCTTTATTCGCTGCGCTATGTCTGTGCCGTCGTAAAGCTCATACAGCTCATCGTTCCATCGCCTTCGATATTCGCCGTTGCCAACGTGCAAAGGTCCAAAAATCTTCCGCAGTGTTTTTCTCTCAACACTCCAAGTGATGCCTCATCATTGTCATCGTCCAAGCTTCTGTGCCAGACGTTAGGACGGGCTTGATGAGAGTCTTGTAGAGTTTTTGTTTTGTTCGTCGGGAGAGGACTTTACTACTCAATTGCCACCTTAGTCCAAAGTAGCACTTGGTGGCAAGAGAGATTCTACGTTGGATTTCAAGCGGGCTGAATACAATCGACTTATTGCAATATCCAAGCAACCATTGCAAATGCATGACCATGTGGTCAGATTTATTGAAAAAAGTAGTCAATAATTGGACTGTGTTGTATTATCATTTTAAGTTCTCAAGATCTTAAAAAAACTACCGATATAAAATACAAAATTTATCAGATTGGGGGTGGGGTACAGTAAACTAGACAGGGCTAGTTTAATGGGGCGACAGCCCTTGGTCGGGAAAAACCCTAGTCATTCCG
Source organism: Anastrepha fraterculus (assembly GCA_037575425.1). NCBI lineage: Eukaryota > Metazoa > Arthropoda > Insecta > Diptera > Tephritidae > Anastrepha > Anastrepha fraterculus. Next base: position 146,456 of record JAYXIM010000159.1, on the reverse strand, counting down.
GTTACGTAGAACCGGCTGCCATGGGAATCATCCGGCATGTGAAGGCACTCCGCATGACATTAACCACCTCTTCGCATGCCCCATCAAGCCCACTCATCTAATACCCCTGACCCATCCTATCGAAACAGTAAGGTCAGCATGCAAATAAGTGACATGTCCTTAGTGACTCAAAAAGTAGTGAAATACTTAGGTATTCAACTTGACTGCGGGCTTACTTTCTGGGCCCAGATACGGCATGCGGCTACCAAAGCAGCAAAGGTCACGGGTATGCTAAGTAGATTAATGGCAAACATCGGTGGGCCAACAAAGACCTAAGCATAGAAAGCTAACTATGACGGCCACAAGCGTAATTCTTCTGTACGGCAGCGAAGTATGAGGAATTGTGCTAAACTGCAAAGCGAAACGCAAATCACGGGAGGCTGTGCAACGAACAGCGGTACTCAGAATTGCCTCAGCCTACCGCACTGTCTCAGGCGCAGCAATTTTCGTGATCAGCGGGTAAATACCCGTCGACCTCATGGTCCGGGAACGAATGGATGCGTGGAACTCCAAGAAGAAACACGTCATCACTAGCTTCCCAGAACGGAGACGCCAAACCATGCTGCGGTGACAAAGGCGATGGAAACCGAGTGGCAGATGGACGGCGAAACTTATTTCATCAAATGACAAATGGGTCCAAAGGAACTGCGGGGAAGTGAACTACTTCTTAACTCAGTTCCTCTCGGGCCACGGATACTTCCGGAGATGCCTATACCGCATGGACAAGGTAACCGATTCCAAGTGCATTTACTGCGAAGTGCTGAGCGATGACGTTGAACACACGTTTTTTAGTTGTGACAGATGGCTCGCGGAAAGAAACGCTCTGAGGGAGCAGATTGGCGACATCGCACTGAGCGACATAATCAGCAAAATGCTCGAACGCGAGGGCAGCAGGAACGTGGTAAAGAAATACATCGAGAACGTGCTAGGGGGAAAAAAAGATCGACTTCGGCACAGTGCAACAAAGTGAAGCGTCACAGATAGAGACACAGGAAGACGAGCCTATAGCATGAAAGCTGGCTACAAATATGGTGTACCCAGACGTGGGTGAATAGAATTGGTCCTTTATGGATGCCGTTCTGAGCCTTCCCAAAGTAATATAGAAAGTAGTTCCCCAGAAGGAGAGGAGGGATCGTTTTAGTGGCCCCACCACACAACGCAGTGGACGACGGACGCTGTAGGTGCGAAGGCATTTTGAACCCTACCTCACCCACCAAAACAAAAAAAAAGTAAGTCTCCTGAGGCGGCTAGCGTTAGAAGACAACAAAAAAAAAATATTATCAAAAATATACGAGGGTCGCTATTTATATTTCTGACCTTAGCAGTGGAAAAATGAATATTGGTTGCTGAAAACGGTTTTATTATTTTTTAAAATATTCTCGAAATTTTGCATTTGTTTGAACCATTTTTCGAAGCACTTTGTTCAATCGCGCTTCCAGAGCGTTTTTGAACACACGAATTCACATTTTTACTGCAAGGAGATCACACTAAATCAGATGTTGATGCTCGTCATACTAATACCCAAGAACGCCTCAGCCCCACGGTATGAGTTGGACCTCCAGGGTTTGAAATGAGCTTAGTTAGCATGTCGCTTACTTTGGTAACTCTTGTGGCAGCATGATTTATGTGCGCCCAGTAAGTTAATCTTGAGTTGCACTCCTGGGTATTTGACCACCTGCAAATCTGCTTCTAATGGGACAACAAATGAAGAGGTTAGGCACTTATTGGATGCAGCCTGTGGGGAGCGCCACCAGCACGAGAATTTTATTATTCAAGCAAGTCAAAATGTTATCACTTTATTTGTCATAGAAAATCTTTATGACCCATTTTGTCGAAGACTTGGTTTAATGGGTAAAAAATAATCGCAGACGAATAGGGTATTTCGATTAAATCAACAATGAACTCATTTTTGACAATAGTTATTTAATGGGGTTTGGAGTGTAACCAGCTACTTTTCAATTTCAATTTCAATTTCAAAAAATACAAATTATAATTCTTTTATTTATGCAAACTGGCACTTTTTTTTGCTACTAGGGGAGTGCCAGTGTGGTAGTTCAACCATTTCTCCAAAAAGCTATAGAGTAGGCAAAGAGTTAGTAAGACAACATCAACATCTATCAATCGCCCATTGACATGAAAGAATAGCTTAGAAAAAAAACAGGAATCAGACTATTAGCTATTGGATGGCTCCGTTATGCTCCTGCTAAGTGCCTTTTTAGAGAAGGCAAATCAACCACCGATCTTATGCCGAATTTTATAAAACACTTGCAGAAACGAGAGTCCTACCCATTACCCTTTTTATCGACCTCAAAACTGGTCACCTTCAAAACGCCGTTAAGGGCTACTTATCACTGCTCTTATATACGAGTATTTATATGTATAAGTAGTTGCATAAGTAGTTGCAGTCAAGCAGCATTCATTGCAACTAAACAATACCAACCGCCGGCTCTTTTCAATCGCTACTTAATGATTCTTGTTTTGTTTTATTTTCACAGACTTTGATCCGTGTATTTGCTCCTCTTACTGGACTCTATTTAGCGGGAGGAGTGGAGCTATACGCTCACCATCATCACCACTGGCTCATCAACACACATCCGCTGCCGTTACTACACCTCTTGGTACTCTGAACTTCTTAAATCGCCACCGTCGCCCATTGTCGTTGGCATCGACAGCCGTAGCCATCGCCGTCGTGGTTGTTCGAGTTTGTATATGTAATTGTATTGTACATATTCTTTTGCCTTCTAACCGCAGGCTACACAACTCTTCATCCACCAGTCTACACCCCGTTTCTTTTGTGTTTCTTTCCACCAACAGGGCTGTTGTTGTTAGTGGAGCACTTTACGGTTGCCACAAAGATGCCAAATACTAAATAAAATTATGAAGAAAAAAATTACGCAAAAAAGATACAGTTGTATGCCACAAACGAATTGGCATCCTTTATCCCGGCCGTCCAAAATTCGCTGCAAGGCAGAAACTCGTAAGCGTTTTTGAAGACCTCCAATGCAGCACGCGATTTATTTCCACTGAAATGATGCAAAGACATAAGAAATTAAGAACGGATGCGATGCAGCAACAGCTACTAGCCAACCGCAGACCCAACTTGAAGATACGACGGAAGCAAACAGATTTTGGGATGTACGAGTATCAATGCGAGAGTGCAAAAAATTCGCATGAATAGGAAAAAAGGCGCGCAGGCAGACTTTGAAACTCAAAATGCAAAGTAAACGAGTGACTTAAACGCCTCCGAGAGAAGGGCGGTTCGCATGGTACAACCCTGCGTATGCTGCGCATGCTTTATCACACCGGACTGAGCCAAAGGTGTGCGGCAAGGAAGGTTCGGTAGGGATTGTTGTATTTGTGTTTGTGCGCTGTACCAGTGACCACTTTCCCTCGCTTTAGGGTGTTTTCTTATTGTTATTTTTATTTTGTGTTAATGATTTCACTTGAATTTGCAAGTTTTAGCTGTCTGATTTTATGGCGGCAAACAAGCTACTGATGCTGCGGCGGTACTCTAAACTGATACTGTTTTTTTTTTAATTTTTTTGAGAGAGAGTGTTTATTTTAAAGTTGGCTTGTGCATATGCATATAAGTTTAAATATTAAATTAACAGGTCTAAAAGAAAACATACCTTTTTTTAAACAGCCGCGGATGGCTTTGAATGAAATGAAATGCGGCCTAAAAACGCGAAACTGCATGGACGATTTAGAACATTTTATAAATTTTTTTAAAGGCAGTTTGGTCTTAATTTTGATAAAACTATTATGATATATAGAACAATAAATTAAATTTGGAGGAAATAAATATTACTCATTTTATTTTTCCCGCACAAATAGTATTATCTGTTAGGAGAATTTTACTACTTTGAGGTGCAGATTCCAGATTCAATGAATTCATTATAAACACTATACAATATAATAAGTTATAGGTAGCTATTGTAACCTTACCCGAAGAATACATTTTTCGTTTTTCATAATTGACATACTTACTTCATCAGCTACAATCGAAGTACAATTTAGGCACTTTAAAAACGTAAATACAGGCGACATCGATTCGGCACTTTTTACTCGCTATGTTTCGGCTCTGCTCACTTGACGAAGAATTTCAATGTGAAAGCAACAACAAAGTTATTGAGTAAGACTCGCCGCTAGCGAGTATGGCATTACCTCATAATGCTGGTATAACTCACTATTTTCAATGTTGCCAACTCTATTTTCGGATTATTGGCAAGCCTAATTAGACGGCACGAAAAGGATTGCCTATATGCGGCGATGTCTGAATTTGGTATCCCCCCAAAACTAATACGGCTACGCAAAATGACGCTGTTCAACACCAGCAGCGTCGTCAGAATTGGGAAGGACCTTTACGAGCAGTTTGATACAAAACGAGGTTTGAGACAGGGTGACTCGCTGTCATGTGACTTCTTTAATCTGATGCTGGAAAAGATCGTGCGAGCCGCAGAACTTAATCGCTCAGGCACAATTTTTTATAAGAGCGTACAATTGTTGGCGTATGCCGATGATATTGACATCATCGGCCTTAACAACCGCGCTGTTAGTTCTGCCTTCTCCAAACTGGATAAAGAGGCAAAGCGAATTGGTCTGGTGGTGAACGAGGACCAAATGACAAAACAATCGGCGCACTCGCGTATCGGCACCCACGTCACTGTTGACAGCTATGATTTCTAGGTTGAAAAGGACTTCTTTTATTTAGGAACCAGAATTAACACCGATTACAATGTCAGCCTTGAAATGCAATGGAGAATCTCTCTAACCAAAAAGCGCTACTTTGGACTAAGTAGTCCTCTCACAACGAACAAAACTAACACTCTACAAGACTCTCATCATGCCCGTCCTAACGTATGCGCAGAAGCTTGGACGATGACAATATCCGATAAGGTGTCTCTTAGAGTATTTGAGAGAAAGATTCTGCGTAAGATTTTTGGTCCTTTGTACGTTGGCAACGGCGAATATCACAGGCGATGGAACGATGAGCTGTATGAACTTTACGACGACATAGACATAGCGCTGCGAATAAAGATCCAGCGGCTACGCTGGCTGGGTCATGTCGTCCAAATGGATACAAACGCCACGGCTCTGAAAGTATTCGATGACTACCGCATGATGCAGCTCATGGTAGCAGAGGAATGGGAAGGCTTTCTCTGTGATGGAAAGATCAGGTGGAGAAGCACTTGGCTTAACTTAATGTGTCCAACTGGCGCGCTTTGTTAAACTCGGCCAAAATCAGTTAAGCGAATAACGCGACAATCAAGAAGAAGGAGAATAAGTAGTCAACCTTTCCAACTAGCGCTTTCGCACAATTTTGTTGCCACATCCTCGTTACCAACTTGTTTAATGGTTATTTGCAGCATGACTCCAGTCTGTGCGGTTTAAGAACCTTATTAAGTTATTGACGTCTAAGCCAGACAGTTGTTCGAGACTCTCGAACAGCGGTTGGTCCAGGGTTAACATTCTGTCCTTCCATGGGGCAGGGCATTCACAGAGGAAATGAAAGATTGTTTCCTTTTTCTCCGGTTGTTTACAACTGTGTCAGTGTGTGTTGTGAGGGATGCTCATTTGTGGGGCTTGTTCTTCGAGACCAGAAGCCAGTTATGACTGCCGTTAATCTACAGGCGTCTCGTCGTTTCATGTTTATCAATGTCGACGATTGCTTGAGGTTGTAGGTGGGCCATAACGTCCTGCTAATTTTGCATTTCATCTGGTCTCTCCATCTACAATCCGCGATGCGAAAGCAATTTAGGAATATTGTACTCTTGACTGCACCTAATGGTGTGAATACTGGTACTGCAAAAACGTTATTCGTGGCATATCCCTCTCTTGTCAGTTCATCCGCTTTGTCGTTACCTTCAATGTTCCGGCGTCCCGAGACTCAGATTAAGGTAACTTTATGGTTTACACTGAAGGTGGTAAGGCTATTCCTACTTTGTTCCACCAGCATAGAGGTTGTTGTAGCCGAACCCAGTGCCTGGATCGCAGCTTGGCTATCCGGAAGAATACGGATATTTCCCTTAAAAGAGAAATCTGCAATTAGTAGACTAGAGGCTTCCCTAAATGCCAGTACTTCCGCCTAGAAGACACTGCTAGTATTAGGGAGACGCACAGCATCCCCCGCCCGTACTGCTAACAAGAACAACCCGGAAATCAAGCCAGGGATAATTCAAGAACGAGGATTACTCTAGGACTCCCAAACTATTCAAAGCAACTTGTTCATCAATAAAAATGGAATATTTGCGACGTGTATGAGTTAATTTAAATTTTACAGGCATACCGCAGATGAACAAAAACACGAATTTTCACCGCGAAAGGCTATTATTAAAAAGCGCTGCAGTCGAGAGTGTCAAGCAAGTTGGGTGCCGCATTGATTTTCCTTTTATTAATTCATCTCTTCGTTTGCATGCCTAAAGGCCGTTCGAATTTCAAAACAAAAAACAAAATTAATATCTACATAAACATCTTGAAAACTCAAGCTATCATCAGCTTAACCCCCCAACTCCAATTCCAACTCCAACAACAACTGATTACAAATTGAAAATTAAAAGATAAATGCATTTTTAATTGGAACAAAAAACTCCACGTGTTAACAATTCATTTTCATGTTGCATGAAGCAACAAAAACAACAAAAGCAACACACATACTAACATGCATGCAAGAGCAAGTAAAAATTGTTGCTTTTCCTTGGTAAACATAAGCTCTGTATGTACGTATTTTGGAGCATGCAAGAATTCACGAGTATGTGCAACCCAGCTGGTATGTAAGATTTTCTATAAATGCTAATAAAATTTACATTTATCATTTTATTTGTTGTTGCATTGTGTTACATATTTGATGCAAGCACGCAAGCCAGTGCGCTAAGACAGTATTGTAATAAATATGTACATATGTTTGTGGGCATTAAGTATGCAAGTATTTCCAATTGCAGTAGCCACTACTTAGTGGATCCTGTCCGATAACTTTGATTTTCATGTTAGCTACGCTTTACACCAACAGCAAGCATCTACGAGCACAACAATATCGAAGCGACTTAACATAACCAACCCCTCCTTCACTCATCTACCCTGCACCGGAGTCAAATGGATTTTGCTGTGTCATCCATTGGCTGACTGGTTGCCCGAATGGCTGATTGTTTGCTGTTTGGCCGCTGCTTATTCCAAATGCTGTTGCTTTTGGTGTGATTAGTTGGTGAGCAAACAAGTTAAAATTTTTATTATTTCGAACAAAATAACCCTGCCTCTTTGCCACTTGCCAGTTGCCACTTGGTTAGGTGCCACTCAAGCATTTTAAGACCTTAACGCTGGCAGTTGTACAATGCGTGTAACAGGTTGGCTAGACAACCACAACAACGACAACAATGACTTTTAACATTTATAACAAGAGCAGCTACTATCGAGTGTCACATTCAGAAGTGAATCGAAAGAATGAGCAGCCGCTTTTTATTTTGGTTTCAAGAGTGGAGAAATACCAAAAAAATAGAAAAAAAGGTAGAAATAGAAATGTCTTCAGAGTATTCATAGCCTTCATAGCCTTCTTAAGACTTTGAGATGAAAATTAAGTCATCAAACAACAACTTATCGCTGTCCAATGTGTCCGCTGAAGTATCCGTAGCGGAGTAGATACCTACACAGAGTGCGCGTTTTCAAATTGAGAATTTCAAGATGGCTTGGGATGCCCAGTAAGCTTTTAACTGATTTTTAATTTATTTCACAAATTTATTATTTACATACATACAAACATGCTCTGGAGCATTAAAATCAATGCTGTGTTCATAATGGTTAAATAAAGCCTTTGGTTATGACAGCTCGGAAAAATATGATACCCAGCGTAATGCTGCCAATGCCGATAAATATTGAATTTTTTCGCTGATATCTTTTGTTCATTAGAATACGCTTAAGAACAGAGAATATTAACAATATATGTATGCACGCATTCAAAACAACACCAAATGCTCTCATCTGTGGACAGATTTTGGCTCATAAACGTTCTGTGATTTGAACGATGCGTGCGCACAAGTGGTTTCTATCAAAGTTTCATATTTAGATGTTTTCTTTTGTTTAATTTTGAATGAATGATTTGAAAGCTGAAGTGTATGCAAGTGCACATGTAGATGTAGAGAATCGTAATGAGGAGTGAGTTAAGTTGAGATTTGAGCATTTTGCATGATGCGGTCATCTACTCCAGTTCGTCGTACAATACCAATATTTTTAAATCAAAGTGAAATTATGTTAAGTTATGTATGAAAAAATGGATTAGGTGATAAATTTATATGGTGAAATCCAAAGCTTTTTATTTTCATTGTACTGTTGATAAAAAAAAATTCAAAATACGAGAGGGTCTCACTTGTTTGATAAGCAGCCTTAAGAGGAATAAACTCAAAAACAAACACTTCGTTGGATTAAATGAACAATTGAAAGAACTCTTTCGGCGAATGGACGTAACGTTTTTTGTAACGCTTTTATTTGTATTGAATAGCCAAAGTCACTTAACCGGCTAACAAAGCGATAAATGTTATTTGGTCTATGCAAGCGAAATAAACCCAAGAATTTAGATGCAAATAACTCGAAGTTTTATTGTAATAGAAAGAGTAAGGTTTGGTAAATGTAAAAAAAAATTAGATCAGATGTCGATTTATCTATCAAAATTTTGGTAAAAAATGCCAAATCATGCCTTCAGGTCACATTGCTCTACAAACAATGATGCGGTGACCCTGCAAAGGCTTCTCAACAATCGCTCTCGGATTTTCAGAAGTCCAAATACGCCAATTTTATGGTTTAAGGCGAGCTGTCGCGTTTAGTTTAGTTTGTAGCGCCATCTAGAGGTTCTTGAAATGCAAATTAGATATGAAAAATGAATTCTTCGTTCCAAAACATTCTGAAGCATAAGTTTCTATTAAAAAAAAATAGCATTCATAATACTTTCTTCTTCTTCTTGAGTGGCGCAATAACTACTTAAGCATCAACCGTTTCTTTCCTACCTGATCTTCCTAACACAAAGGTGGCCTTCCTCTTCCTCTGCTACCATCAGCTGAGACCGCATCAAATACTTTCTGAACCGGAGCGTTCACATCAATTCGGACGAAACGACCCAGCCAACGCAGCCGCTGGATCTTTATTCGGTGCGCTATGTCTATGTCGTCGTAAAGCTCATGCAGCTCCTTGTTCCATCGCCTGCGAAATTTACCGTTGCCAACATGCAAAGGTCCAAAAATCTTGTACAAAATCTTTCTCTCAAACACTCCAAGAGACGAATCATTGGATGTTGTCATCTTCCAGGCTTCTGCGCGATACGTTAAGACGGGCATGATGAGAGCCTTGTAGAGTGTTTGTTTTGTTCGCGAGAGGACTTTACTACTCAATTGCCTACTTAGTCCAAAGTAGCACTTTTTGGCAAGAGAGATTCTACGTTAGATTTCAAGTCACGAAGTCTGTTACAACCTCGAAATCATAACTGTCACCAGTGACGTGGGTGCCGATACGCGAGTGTGCCGACTGTCTGTTTGATGACAGGAGGTATTACGTCTTGTCTTCATCCAGTCCCGTTACAAGCTTATCTTAGGGTATTTTACAATAACGAGTTGAGTTAGAGGTGAGTACAAAAAGGTAAGTAAATATAATGGGATGAGTATGAAGGCAAGTTTCGGTTGTTTTTTTAGCTGCATGAGAACTATCGATATCGATAACTATGGTTTGATAGCTAAGAATGGCAAGCTGTGTTGACATTTCCTTCCAGTTTTGGTAAACTAATAAACTAAAACATAAATCTGCTTGCAAAGTTCATAGATCACTGGCGGCATCATCGGTTCGTATTTCCGTCGAAGTAGAAAGGAGCTAGCGTTACTGTGTATGACGAGCGATATTGAGTCATGCGGGCTGAATTTTGTTTCCAAAAATTAATCAGCTAAGCATCGACAAAATTTGGTACCAAAAAGATGGGATTTCGTTGGAAATTTGTTCCAAGAAAGTCTTACCATACAGCGCGTTTAACAATCGATTCATTGCAATTTTCAATCCAGAATTGACCCCATACGACCAGAATTATTGGAAAAAGTTTTAAAAAATTGGACTGATCGAATAGACCATGTGACTTGTAGCTGTGGCGGACATTTGCCGGATATCATACTAAAAAAAAAAAAGAAAAACAAAAAAGAATGCCTTTGAATTATCTACCAGATTATAATAAAAAAATGCATTGCAACAATTTTTCTTTTCTGTATTATCTTCTAAGTCAAATCTAGTTACTGCATTGGTCATTTAGAACCTAGTCTAACACTATGAGAAGTATTTAGCTGCGCGTGAATTTAGAATTTCATCAAAATTTAAAAATCTCGTTTTGACCGAGGCATTTTGAAAACGGATGGCAGCTGATTTGGATTTAAGGACTAAGACACGTGGACGTGTATTTGGTAAATCAAGAAAAAAAAAAAAAATAATAATAATAAATAAAAAAGAAAAAAATGGTAACAATTCAAAAAATTTCAAACTAATTTACTAATCTACGCCTTGAAATCTTCTTTTCTAATTAATTTCTAAACGAAGATAATCCGTATACAAAATATTTTACAATAAAAACCGTAGCTCAAAGAAAGTTTGCTTTAAAGTAAGTCTTTAACGAAGCAACTTATCACTTCACTATTGAAAAAAAAACATCTAAAAAAGAAAAATCTGGCAGTGATTCCTTGATTCCAAAGTCCCCACGCAGAATAACAATTTTCTTATTGAACAAAGAAAGACAATTTTAAGCCCGGCGCTACCACTGTGTAAAAACAGATTTTTGCATATCTGTAAATTAATATAAATATGTATTGTTTGCATCTATACCGTTATGCAAAGAAAACAAACGAATCTTCGAGTGCCTCGAACGAAGAGATAATCCAGCAAAGGCGAATTGTATTGGCATAATGAAATTAGAGCAATTGGAGGGCCATTAGCAAATGATGGAACAATAGGACGAACAGCAGGAGAGGCCGGCTCATTTCATCTAAAAGAAATTTGTACTTTCACATGTATTAGTATACTGGCGCGCCCATGCATACCTTAAAGTGTCTTAAAGCAGGTAACAACCAAAACAAGAATACTATAATAGCGGTTGATCCTTATCACTTGTTGGTGGGTTTGTCTTCTATAATACATACAAAACATATACTCGTAAATCCACGTATGTAGGCAACTGGTTAAAAGGTGTACTTTACATTGATCTCGTTAACATTCGCCTATATCGGCTGGTGGTAACGCAGCGGCTGAACGGAAATACGACAACGAAATCGGGTCATCAGGCGATCGGTGGTGATTGATAGGTAAGCGGGAGGTAAGTGAAGGTAATGAGTGAAAAGAAGTGCATGAAATGCGTGCGAATTGAGAATGACAAAATGATTGATTTTGCGAGGGCATTGCAAATGTTCAAATGTCCTTCTGTGCGGAAATAATTACATTTCGAATGAGGCAAATAAATGTAACAAAGGCTACTTAACAGAAGTCCTTCAAGGCAATTTTTTTTTTTTTGTATGATTCATATGTAGCTATGGTTTTTGTATGTATGTTTCTAGGCACATTTTGTACTTGCATATGCACAGTTTTTTCTTTCCTTTCGATATTTCCTTTAAGTTTTTGTATTATTTAAAATCCAGCATCACTTTTGATTTCACTCTTTTTCTCAAACTCCAAATCGTTTGGTATACACAGGCTGCTATCGTCGACATGTTCTCTATTTTGCTTTCATAACTTCCAATAAATTTCATAACTCTAAAAAAAAGTAACACAGAGCTTCGCATGCCCATAAAGGTATAATAAAACGAAATCTTTGCTTGGCGCATCCTCTCTACTCATAGCGCGGCCACCTTAGCCACGATTTAGGCCGGCTGCACTAATCACACGAGAGCGCGGCCCGGCGCACACTCAAACACAAACACAAACACGTACACCTGAAAAGGATCAACAACTTCAAAGGTGTTGTGCCGACATTGGCGCCAAGTCTAAAGACTATATAAATCATATCCGTATCATTCATTAAGCAACAATGGCACCTACAAACGAGCATTCGTTGTTGTTGTATACACAAATATTTGTATGTATGCATGTTGGCGCATGTATTCGAGTATATGCAGAGGTGGCGCGAAATATTTTATTTTCGATGTTTGTGTCAATGGTGATTTTAGTGAAGTTTGTCTGTTTTATTTTGGAAAAAAGTGGCGTTAAAGTCACTTGCTTAATGCCGCTCGGGTTGCTCAGATAGTTTTGCGTTAACTTTCTCATTATTATGAGGACAGTAAGCAGACTTTTGTAGTGTAAAATTAATTAGCCATTGAGCTTCGATTATCCTCGGAAATGCACTCAGCAGGTAAGTAGGTGGGTAGGTGAAACGGTTGAAGTACCAGTTCGGCACTTCGCAAGTAGCGCTAAAGCGCCGTCTTGGTAACAGCTTGAGACCTCCAACGGGCAGATATCTGCAGCAAAACAAAGCGGTTGCTGTAGTTGGGAAGAGTAATGAGATTTAGATTGGCGCACTGCCCTAGGCTGTCGAAAAAATGAGTTCGCAGTGACCTGAATTGTCTGGCTGCCAAACTCGGACTTTTATAGTGAAAGTACTCAACAGTCTGCTTCTCTGAAAGGTCCCCACAGCTTCTGCAATGTGGATTAAATGGTAAGCTTCGCTTTTCTGCGTGAGTCTCGATCGTCCAATGACCGGTAAGCACAGCTACAAGTTTCTAAATGTAATGGCGTGGAGCCCAAAGGACTATCTGCGTCCGGTGTCTATTGAACTGGCGCCAAATGTTTTTCGAAATAAAGACACAAGAAGAAATGAAGCTCCATCTGATCTGCGCTTTCTTGAGAAACAAATTAAGCAATTCCCCTTTAACAACAGTCAAAGTGATGCCGATGGGCGGGTGGGAGACCTCTGAAACCGATTCAGTTGACCCCTTCCTGGCAAGCTCATCAGCAATTTAATTTCCCTCTATGTTCTTATGTCCTGGAATCCAGTTTCCAAAAGAATGTTATCTACACACCCAAGAGATTTGATCTCCTCCTTGCAGGAGTTGACTAGTTTGGATCCATGGCGCCGATAGAGCCATGATCCCAGCTTTATTATAGGAACAGCTTTTGATATCTCCTTCCCTTCCGTGTTTTCGAAGCATTCTGTATGCTTGTATTTCTGTATTTCTGCTTGAAAAACACTAGCATTCGGCAGTTTTAAGAAAACTTATAATTTGGTTGATTTAGAGAAAATCTATGCTCCGACTCTCGATTCTATCTTTGAGCTATCAGTGAAGACAGTGGTAAGAGCGTCAGTATTGATTCACTCTGTAGGGATTTGATAATAAATTAACGCCTTTCACTCGCATTTACCTAGAAGACGAATGGAGCAGCCTACAGTTTTAAGCCGATTCTCAATGGCAAATGCTTTTTATTATTAGATTTTTCATGACAGAAATACACTCGGAGGCTTGACATTGCCTGCCAAGTGGCGACCGCTATTAGAAAAAACTTGCTCTATTATTTGATGTTCGTGTACTGAGATTCGAGGCTACGCATTCCCGATTGGTAGTCGAGCACCAACCCATTCGGGTGCGGCGGTCGCTTGTCTATTAAGGAACAAAAAAAAAAGAATGGTTAAATGAAATCACATAACTTTGTAATACTGGCTTTGGTTCGGAACTTCTTTGATGGAACTTTTAATTCAAGTAAAACATTTTTTAATCGTCATGAAATTGTCATAATTAAATTCGTCGCATTTGGAAAATATGAAGTTTGTGTCCCAAGTCTTTCGTTTGGCCACTGCCACAATTTTCAGCCAACTAATGCTGAGTTTTTTATAGTGAAAATATCCACCCCCTCTGGTAAAATACCTTTAAGTGCACGCTTCAGCAGAAAGTCAAGTGCCAGCGACACGAAAGTCAACAGAAGAGGAGGAAACTACTCTTAAACATAAAAACCTTCAAAATTACGACACTTTTGTGCCTAAGAAAAATTTTCTAAATTATATATATGCGCTACATAGTGGAAATCTAAATTTGTCAAAGTGAAATAAAATAAATACACATAAAGTCAAATGAAATGCCAAAATTTGAAAATAATTGCTTTGCGCTTTGCCCGTTTTTGGGGGCGTCACTTGACTGCACATGCGCATAGGCACACATCCGGTGTTTGGGTTGTATTTAGTTGTTTTTTTTCGCTTTGGGTTTGTACTGCTGCTTGATAATCGGTTGGTTGAATATTGAGTTACCCGAAAATTTAGTTGTGTCACATTAAAAAGCAATTATCACCTTAAATTAACCAACGAGTAGCATTGGACGCGTTTTGCGTTTGGTTGTATGTAAAAAAGTTACAAGTGTTGCGCGTTAGGCGGCCGATTAGATGTTAGATGAAGGGTTTTTGTTTTTGTTGTTGCGTTTTTTGTCTGCGTTAAGTGTTGTGATTGTGCAACCTGGTAGTCATTGTACATTATTATTTGTCAAAGCTATTATTTATTATTTTTAAGGTGTTATTTGTTCGGCATCGTGGCTTTCTTTTAGTAGGGAGTGAGTCCAATTTTATTGTGATGGATTTTCAAACTGTCCAACGCGGGCCAACTAAGCATTTAAATTCACAAAAAAAAGGAGGGAAACAACCTGTTGCTTGTAAGTTGACGCAATTATGTTAAGTACAACTTTATATGAATTCGTGTATGTGCTGATGCGCACACACACAAACAAACAAATCGCGTATGCGTACAAGTTGTTTACCTATAACGCATACGCATGCAAATGACCCCAAAGGGTGCACACTTTTAATTCGTTTTAAATTATGTTGTACTTAAGTTAATGCTTTTTTTCATATTTCAATGCTGCTCACAATTTAATTTCACAGTTGATAATTTTTGCTTCACACCTAACAGAAAAAAGAAAAACAAACACAAAAGAAAAAACAGAAAAAAAAACCAAAAAAAAAAAATATAAAAAAAATAAAAAAATTAAATAAAAAAAAAAATAACTCCGACAGCATACTTGACAATCTCTCGTTTACTTAACAACGTGGCAATCCCACTCCTGACCGGCTGCACGCATTTGCACTCCCTCAACATCTCACTTAAAACGTTCCACTGTGCTCTATTGTTACAAAATATTACAAAATTTGTCAACAGCGTTGGTTTCCCGTTTCTATTTGTTCAATGCAGCTTCATATGGCATTTGTCAACTCGTGTTTTTTTTTGTTTTTGATAATTTTTTTAAAAGTGTATTCTGGTGTTAGTGTATTTATGGTTTTTGGCTGGTCGTTAAACACTTGAACGATTTAATTTGAGTTGCGTTAAAATGCGTTTTTGTTGTTTTTGTAGCTTCAAAAATAGGTGTAAATATATGTTTATACAAATACCCACTGAGCGGGAAATGAGTTTGTCAAAATTTTACCTACGCATACGTTTTTTTAGTTATTTTTGTGCGCGCTCGCCTTGCACCAGCAATTTAGGTGAGAAAAAATGTGCATAATCACTTTTGTGATTTATGAAAGTTTTTTGGCTATTTATTCATATGTTCATTCTAATGTTGTTGCTTCTATTTATGAGTAAATTAAAGTAATTAAGTAAATTTTTGATAATTTTGTTTGATTTGGTTGGCTGCAGTGATGATGATGACGCCCAATTTGAGGATACGCCGCCATTACAAAATGAAAAGAATGTATAAGAAGTAAGTAAATGGTCTACCATATAAGGCTTCATTTTAATAAAAACTCTTATTTATTAGGCATCTCGTTTATTTCCCTACTCTACAAGTCAAATGAGGCTGCCGACGCGCGACAAAACCTAACAATGCGCAAGAAAAAAATAGTCAAACTTTGTGAAGGGTGCTTCAAATGCTATTTGAAGAGCTGAAAGGGTGTTTCACCTATTTTTTGAATATACAGGGTCCGACACTCGAAGTGTATCCATTTCAAAAGGCCATAAATTTAGTTTGGAAAATTACTTTTATTCGATTCCAAGTAAAAAATGTGTGAAAATAATACAAAATTAAGAATAAATTTACTTTTGCTCGATTTGACCACCTTGATTGTGGCCTTGAGACGGTCCAGAAACCAACTGCAAGCTGCCCGAATGTGACTTGCAGTTATTTTGGCCCACTCGCGGACAACGGAATTTTTAACCGAATCAAGACGGGTGAATCTTTTAATTCGGACCTTGGCCCCCACAATGGCCCAAAGAAAATAATCCATCATATTCGCTTCAGGCGAATTTGAGAGCCATTCACTTTATGAAGTTCGGAACGTTATTTTTTAGGTATTCTTGCTTCACTCGAGCTTTGTGACACGGTGCCGAGTTCTGTTGAAACGTCCATGATCTTCCACCGAAATGTTTTTGTGTTCACGGCTTCAAAGCAACCTCCAGAATATTTTCCCGATAATATTTCGCATTTACCTTGGTGCTAGGCTTGATGAAAACGATTAGAGATTGCCCATATGCGGTTGCAGCGGCCCAAATTATTACCTGTGGCGGGTGCTGCCTCCTGGTGGCCAATCGATGACTCAAATTCGCGTATCGGTCAAATAAACCCTATCGTTTTGGGAGTTTACGAATTACTCAATTTAAAACATTTTATCGTCAGAAAACACAATGTTTGGAAATTGACCGCTTTCGGCCTTCGCTCTCTCAAGTCTAACTTGTTGCTGCTATGTTGTGAGAAAATGTGCCTTTTGGATCTTGTAAGGTTTGACTTTGAGATCATATTCAGTTCTTTCGTCATTAGATTGGCAATTCGTTGGGGATTTCGTTAGAGTCGCTTATTCACTTTTTGAAGCATTTCACATGACGTTGCAGTCTTTTTTTGACCACCTCCATGACGTTACGCGATACTACCGAAATAATGCGATAAGCAAAAACCTTTACTTTAAAGAGCTCAAGCTCACGAACAATCGCTGGTTGTGATTTTTTAGCCTAATATAATGCAATAGGCGCAATCAAGGAGGCAGCCGATTGGCTGCTTAAATGTGTACTAACAGTTAAGAAAGTAAATATTTACTCCGACAGCCAAGCGGCAATAAGGGCCCTCGGGTCTATGACGGTGCATTCGGAATTGGTCAAGGAATGCTTGACCTCGCTTTCGACTGCGTCCGAATTCTTTAACATCAGCCTCATCTGGGTTCCTGGTCACAGCGAAGGTCGCGAAATCCTTCTGGCCACGTGTGGACCGGAGGCGTTCGGGCGAGCTTCTGAGGCTGACAAAATATCAGCTCTCTAATCTCGTGGGCTCTCTCACAGGACACAATGCGTGAGGAATTCATGCTGTGAGACTTGGAATCGCATCGAGTCCTTTCTGCGCTGGATGTATGGATGATGAGGTGGAATCATCTCAGCACCTTCTCCTTAGCTGCCCTGCTGTGGCGGGGCTAAGATCTAGGCATCTTGGCTCCTACTTTTTTGCCACGCCTGCTGATATAGCTGGTGCTGACATTAAAAGTCTGATGAATTTCATCAGCAGCATTAAGCGGTCGACGCAAACATAGTCATCGTTCGTAATCCGCACGCTCCTAACCATCCTAGCACCATCTCTCCCCGCCCTCTTCCTGTATCCCATCGGTCTTTCTCTCCCGCCTCACCCCTCCATAACGGCATCACAAAGGACGAATCCTTCTTCGTCCAAGTGTGCCCATTCCCTGGGCAACCATATCGACCTAAACTAGCCTATCAAATCCTTCTCCATGTGACTGTTCAATTCAACGCTATCAGTATCACTTTTCCATAAAGAATCAATCACGCTTTTATCCATTTCGGCTTATATTCTTACACCCTACATCTATAATTATTTTTTTCCCCTCAGAAAAAATATGACTTCTATAGACGGATATCCTTAGTAAAATAACGGCTATATCACTTCATTAGTATGACGTGGCGTTCATTTACTTTACGCGATACTGGCTGCATAGCTTTAAACAAATTACATTCAACGGTTCCTAGAAAACTCGATATGACTTGCATACATTTTTCTCACAAAAAGCATCAGCCCTCAATAATTTCTGGTGAGTACAGCTCATCATTGTCAGTTTGCCAACAAAGTTCATGACGAGCTGGACTCGTCATTTCAGTTCAAGGGATTAAATGGGGAAATGGGATGGGAAAGTCTAGATAAACTTGGCACTTTATGTTATAAAAATATGATTTTAAATGAATATGAAATATAAGTGAATATGCAAAATGTGGTAAATATAACCACCAAAACAGTTCTTTTAGTAATTTAATTTAATTCGCCCGTAGTAATTTGTTAAGTCTATGGGTATTTGAACGTTACAATAAATTTAAAATTGTATTTAGTTTACCGACAGATGACCGGATATTCTTTGATTAAATTATTTGTGATTAATGTGTAAATATTTTTGTTTTAATAAAGAACACTATCCATCCACAAATATGAAGAACGTAACGTAACTAGAATTATTTTAAGTGTCTAAGGTTGGGGTGTAGAGTTACGACAGAAAAACGTATACCTCTCATCTATTTATTCGATTGATGAGCTTTGCAATGACTACGTGAGCTCCATGGTTTATGTCATGGAGACAAAATATGTTATCAAATCGTTTAGCTGAATAATTATTCTCTTCAAGTGATATTTAAAGAGTTTTTAGCTGTTCCATGGCTTCTAAATCTATTTTGAAAATTTTAAAAATTTTAATTCATCATAGACATGTGTGAAACGAACGGTACCACTTATGACAGATTTTGCTGCTTTTGATTATACCACTATACATCTGCCCCCTTTTGAGCAAACTACTTATCTTACAATAGTAGAATCTACTTTTAGTTTAATAAATCGTGATCTTTCATAATATATTTATACATATTTTCATTCAATTTGTAATAAAATAAATTCTAAAGGTAAGACTACAAATGATAAACACTTTTTTATTGCATGAGAAATCAGCGATCTAGTGCTTAATAGACAGACATTGCCTGAATGATTGAAATGAAAACAAAAGACTTAAGTGAAGAACTTGAAAATTTATTACCAGCAATAATAATCACATTTTTCAAACCAGTAATTGATAATTAGCAAACTGATCAAATTACTGCTACTGAAAAAATGCTGCATTTTAATGAACTCGTGCGGGTATTACACAACTCCCAGTTACTTAAGTCCAAATGCTGCTTGGACGGTGACCCAAGCAGTGTTAATGTAAGCAACACAAACTGAACTAAGGCGAAATAATTTCACCACAACAACTCACTCTGTAAGCGTTGCCCTCTACTTAATTTATATTTGTACGTAAAATGTATAATAAAAGGTTTCAAATACATACGTATGTATGTATATGTTCATGTGCACACACACACACACTAAGTATAAATAACATTAAAAATGGGGAGACAAAGGCCGTTTTAAAGATTGCAATAACTTAAGGTGCAACTTACAATAGCAGTAAAAGCACACACACACATATACATGTATGTACATACTTGTATTTGTTTATATGCGCCAACTAATCGTCGCTTGGGGGTTCCCAGCGTCAGTCGTAGACGAACTTACACACAGACTGACACATTTGCAACTCCTTACAATTTTTGCTATTATTAAGTCTTCACCTAACAATGAATGCAACCAGCTGTACATACATGTATGTATGTATGCATGCATGTACGTATGTATGTGCATATTATTCATATTTACTGGATTCGCTATGACAGTAGTATCATTAAGATTTAAGAGCTTTTCGCATGCGCGTTTACGTTAGCATTCGTTGGGTATGTGAGCAAAACGCTTTGGATGCAATCGCCTGAACTATGACGGTTAGCGTATGCTGATGCAATGCTTGGCGGAGCGAGTGCACAGAAATAGAGGTCATAAAACCAAAGTACTCCTCACCCGGGCTAAGTGTGCATTCTGGTGTGTGTGTGATTATATATTTTTAGAAAGTGATCCATTTTCCTACATACGGCAATTGCTGATGGCGAACGGGCGCTGCTGGGTTACTTGCCCGGCTAGCTACCTGTTGTGAAATTATTAAAAGCCTTTTACTGTTAAAACAAGGAAGAAAAAGTGTTTCGTTTCACAGTGGCGAAAGGAAATAAATAAACTTTGGAATGGGTTTGCTAATCACAATCATTTGGCTACCGTTCACTGCTCGGTTATGGCAATGTGCGGTGAGTATTTCAACGCAGCAGAGTTTAACTAAAAAGTTTTTTTTTTTTGCACTCTGAGCTGAAGCTGGTTTTTCTAGTCTTAGATAACGAAAGGAAGTGGAGTTGCAAAGTATTTGTTATTGAATGGAGCAGTACTTTACTATTTACTTGTTTAGTTTTAAAGCCTCGAATACGTATTTTCAAAATAGACCTTCGGAAAGAAGTATACAAATACTTCCAGTAAGCAGGTGGGCTTAAAGGAGTTTCTAGTTTGCATTTATTTCTAATTTCAATCAATATTTTAATATAGGGTGTTTTTTATAGAGGTTAGGTTTTTAAGATGAAATAAAACGTATATAATTTAATGTTATGGCCAAGAATTTAGCTTTATTATAAAGATAAGGGTTTGCCATTATGTTTTAAAAATGATTTCGGGCAAACGCCGCCGCGGCTGGCTCGAATAAATTCCAGCCGAGAGGCCCAATTTTCGACCACTTTTTGCAGCAATTGGGGCCATATGTCAGCAATAACGCGCCGAATATTCTCTTCCAAGACGTCAATCGTCTCGGGCTTATCTGCGTAGACAAGCGACTTCACATAGCCCCACAAGAAATAGTCCAGCGGTGTTATATCGCACGATCTTGGAGGCCACGCCACAGGTCCACGGCGCGAGATAATGCGCTCACCAAAAGTTTCCTTCAATAAATCGATTGTTGCGTTGGCTGTATGGCATGTAGCGCCGTTATGTTGGAACCAAAGGTCGTCCACATCAACATCGTCCAATTCAGGCACGAAAAAGTCATTAATCATGGCTCTATAGCGCTCTCCATTGACTGTAACATTATCGCCGGCTTCATTTTTAAAGAAATATGGACCAATGATTCCCTCTGCCCATAGAGCACACCAAACAGTGACTTTTTGAGGATGTAACGACGTCTCAGCAATGGCTTGTGGATTATGTTCACTCCAAATGCGACAATTTTGCTTATTGACATACCCATTCAACCAAAAGTGAGCTTCATCGCTGAACAAAATTTTCTTCGACGCGTCCCGCGAACCGAACCATTATTTTCGTAATAAATTTGCACGATTTGCAAACGTTGTTCAGGTGTAAGTCTATTCATTATGAAATGGCAAACCAAACTGAGCATAAATCAAGTGACAGCTGTCAAAAAGACCATCTACGAAAAAAGTAGTGCCAACTTGAAAACCTAACCTCTAAAAAAACACCCTTTATTTGTGTTTTTTTTTATTGATTTGCACTAGGCCCAGATTGGTCCTCCCCACTATTTTGAGACCTCCAATGGACGGCGCGCCGTAGCCGAATGGGTTGGTGCGTGACTACCATTCGCAATTCACAGAGAGAACGTCGGTTCGAATTTCGATGAAACACCAAAATTAAGAAAACCATTTTTCTAATAGCGGTCGCCCCTCGGCAGTCAATGGCAAGCCTCCGAGTGTATTTCTGCCATGAAAAAGCTCCTCATAAAAAATATCTGCCATTCGGAGTCGGCTTGAAACTGTAGGTCCCTCCATTTGTGGCATAACATCAAGACGCGCACCACAAATAGGAGAAGGAGACCGGCCAAACACCCAAAAAGAGTGTACGCGCCAATTATATATATAATGCAGATATCTACAGCCAACCAGAACTGTTGATGTAATTGAGAAGATGTATGGGACCTGTTAGGCTGTTAAAGAAAGGAGAGTTCAGAAATGAATCGTCTAGCTGCCAAGCTCGAACATTTACAGAGAAAGTGCTCAACTGTTTCCTTCTCTGATAGGTCTCCACAGCTTCTGCTTCTGGTGATTAAATGGTAAAACTAGCTATTCTGCTTAAACAGCTACGAGTTTGGAAATTGAATGGCGTGGAGTATACAGGACTTTCTGAGTCATGCGTCTATTGCACTGTGGGCAAAGGGTTTTCCATATATCACACAAAGAATTGCAGAACCATCTCTTCTGCAGTTTCCTCAGAATTAAGTTGTGCAATTCCCCTTTAAGAACAGTCAAGGAGGTGCCTATGGCTGAGTAGAAGATCTCTGAAACAAAATTAGTTGACCCTGCAGAAATTTTACCCGCCCATCCAAGAGATTTGATGTCCTCCTTACAGGCATTGACCCGTTTGATTCCTCCCCATGGCGCCGGAAAAGCCTTGACCGCAAGTTGACTATCGGAAAAAATGTTAATGTCTCCCTTTCTCCCACGCTCCCTAAGCATTCTGCCTGTCTGCGTAATAGCAAAAACTTCTGCCCGAAAAACACTAGCAGTATTCGGTAGTTTTAAGGAAATAGATAAATTAGCTTATTGGCTACTTGAAAAAATTAACCCGGTACGACTCTGAAACTACAGTTTACGTATAGAGAGATCTATATGAAGTCCAGAGATATACGGTGTTAACTGCTTAAAAATGCTACTATGTCCCTTGAGAGATTGCCTCCAGAGGCCAGCTTCCTTTAATCTGGTTGCACTTTTAGCGCCGATGTAAATAACGTAAAAGTCGATGCGAAGTAAGTGCAAAACGACATTCAGGGCAGCTTTGGGACAAGTTCTACATGCTCCGATACACCCTCCCCAGGTAAGTGATATTATTGTCCTTCCGGAGAGCTTCCCATCAAACCATGCGTCCATATGTTGAAATTGGCAGAACCAATTGGAGGTACATTCAAAGAACGACCTGGTTTGAGTCCCTATTTTCTTTGCCAACATAGATTTGCAGGAGTGGAAAGCTATACTGACCTTCTTGACCCGATTTTCAATGTGAAGCTTCCAATGGAGTTTGGAGTCAAGCCTCACTCCAAGAGACCTAACTTTCGATGAAAGCGCCATATGAATCTTGACAGAAGTTCAATGCCATGCCTCCGCAGAACGAAATGAATCGCTTCACGTTGAAAATGTTGAAAACTTATTTCCGAAGTAAATTTTGTGTAGCCCAAGCAGTTCGTTTATTGGAAAAAATCAAAATCCTCTTCTCTGGCGAAGCAAATTTTTGTCTCGGCGTCTGTGTGAGCAAGCAAAACGACGAGAAGCCAATGCATTCTCAGAGTCTCCCGTTTGTTGGATGCGGATTGTAGAGCGGTGCCATCATTGGCCCATTTTTCGTTCAAAATGCTGCTGGAAATGCCCGAAAAAATGTTTCCCGAAATGGTAAGCTCTACAGGGATATGATGAATAATATTTTGTGGCCAAAAGTTGCAGGTATAAACTTTGGTTTAAGCAAAATGGTGCCCCGTTTTACGTGCCAAAATAGATATTTTGTGCGAAGTTCGGTAATCGCATTAACAGGCGTCACGATGATGTCAACTGGAAACATCGGAGCTGCGATTTGATACCGTTAGACTTGTTCAGCGTACTGTGAAGAACCAAAGCTATGCGAACAATCCACTAACGACTCAAGCCCTTAATTAAAGAAGTTAGATCTCTTTCTTTAATTGTAAGATATGCTTTAAGGCTCAAGGAACAAAATGTTCAAAGAATTTAGGAATTCGCAGTAATTCGCACACAGATATATTGGGTTGGCAACTAAGTAATTGCGGATTTCACTCATAGATGGATTCAGTTGAATTTTTAAGTTTGCAGACGTATTACAAATGTAGAACAGATTTTGTTATTTGATAGTTGGCATACAGCTGTCAATCACTAAAAAAAGTTGTTTGATCGGTTGGCGTTCGTTGGAGAATGGAAAATCAAAAGGAGCATTTTCGTCATATTTTGCTTTTTTATTACCGCGAAGGGAAAACTGCATCGCAAGCTCATAAAAAGTTATCTGCTGCTTATGGTGGCGAAGCTTTAAAAGAACGGCAGTGTCAAAATTGGTTTGCCAAATTTCGTTCTGGTGACTTTTCACGCAAAGATGAAAAACGCCCTGGTTTTCTAGTTGAAGTTGGTGACGCCCTAATCAAAGCAATAATCGATTCGGATCGTCACAGTTCAAAACGAGAGATTGCAGAGAAGCTTCATGTATTACATACATGCATTGAGATTCACTTAAAACAACTTGGCTATATTCAAAAGCTCGGTACATGGGTTCTTCACGAACTGAAAGAAACGCATTTAACGCAACGCATTAAAAGCTGTGATTTGCTAAAGAAACGCAAGGAAAATGATCCATTTTTAAAATGACTGATAACTGGTGATAAAAAGTGGGTTGTTCACAACAATATCAAGCGGAATAGATCGTGGAGCAGGCCAGGTGAACCAACTTAAGCAACATCAAGAGCTGATATTCATTTCAAGAAGGTTTTGTTATCAGTTTGGTGGGATTACAAAGGAAGTGTCTACTTTGAACTCTTACCACCCAACCGAACCGTCAATTCTGATGTCTACATACATTGAACAACTAACGAAATTAAACAATGCACTTGAAGAAAAGCGGTCCGAATTGACAAATCGAAAAAGTATTCCATTCCATCATGACAATGCAAGGCCACACACATCTTTGGCCACTCGGCAAAAATTGGTTGGGATGTTCTGCCACTTCTACCATTTAGTCCTGACCTTGCACCATCTGATTACTTTTTGTTTCGATCTTTACAAAACTACTTGAATGGTAAAAATTTCAATAATGAAGATGATGTCAAATCGTACCTGACTCAGTTTTTTGCTAATAAAAACCAGAAGTTTTATGAACGTGGGATTATGATGCTGCCTGAAAGATGGTAAAAGGCCATTGATCAAAATGGCCAATACGTTACAGAATAAAGTTATTTAGGTCCATGAAAAAATTGTCTTTGATTTTCTAAACCAAAATAAACTAAAAAAATCCGCAATTACTTAGTTGCCAACGGAATAAATATTTTAAAAAATAAATTAAGAAAACATTTTTATTACTTTTGGGAGAATTGCATTTTTTGTGTGATTTTGTGTTTTTTTTGCTTAGTTTTTTAGGATAGAACTATTTTAATATCTTAGTCTAAGTCCAAAATAATTCATATCGTTTTATCACTTCCAACTATTTAAGAATGAACGGTGAAACAGAGTCAACAACTCTCATTGAAGGATACAAGAAAACTTTCAGACTACTGCAGCGCTTTCACAAATTTGAGCCCAACAGTGAGACTGCGAACAAAGCCATAAGGTCGATAACAATTAACTCAAAATTTATTCAGGAATATCGAGCATCTCTACAACCTGTTCAAGAAATCTAAGAAGAAATACACGAACACGCTGAACAAATTCTTGATGACTACCGAGCAGGCTTCAGAGCCAACTGGTCTCAATCGGGACTCAACTGGTCAATCGATCAAGGTTTCATTATGACACACACTTTAGAAAAGCTTTACGAATATTATATCGACGTCGACTGCTTATCTGTAGAGAAAAGGCAAATGAAGTTATTGCGCTGAAGTTAATCAAATTTTTCATGATATGACGCTAACAAATACCACAGTGAAAGATATTGAACAAGGAAAGTGTACAGAATCGTTTCTCACTATATCGGGAGTTAAGTAGGGAGACGCTTTGTCAAAACCGATATTCAATCTGGTCTTGCACGCAGCAATAATCGAATACACCGTTCCAGTTTTGCGCGCATGCAGATGACATACTTATAAGGGCAGAAATAAGAAACGAGCAGCAAAATAATTTGGAAAATTGGATTGGAAGTTAAAATAGAGAAAACGAAGTAAACTGAACCGAGTAGACTCAATTTGATGCGCAAACATGACCTATAATTTTAATACTTCAAATAACTATAATGCGCTCTAAACATCTTAGTTCCTTTTGAAAATATATCAAAAGCTTAAGCACAGTCTCAAGGAGTTGATAAGACCGTCAAAAGATCGGTCTCATTTAAGGACTGGCAGGAAGAGAACTGATTAGTATTTTCTTGACATCAGAAAGAGCCTCGGTGGCCACGGAGTATATTTTTTTTGAAAGCAAACCTAATCTAAGAATTTCAGCACTTCAGATACTTTTATTACATACAAATAAAGAGTTTTCCAATAACAGGTGTTATTTTGAATAGCCCGTTATTTCCGTAGATGTAATTTTTCAAGTTGCCAGTTTTGATATTTGACAAGTAGAAACTACGCCATTAATAAAAATGGGACGATAAACGCTTAAATTATTAAAACTCACTATAAAAATGGCGAAAATTTGGGAGAGACGACTCGTAAAACTCGAACATTTTTGGGCCATCGCGAAGCACCTTGTCGGACCGCAATACAGAAATGGGTGAAAAAAAATTCGAGCTGTTGGGACAAGTTAGTGATGTGAAGAATAAAACCCGCGCTCGTCGCTAAAGAACAGCCGACAATATTGCTGTTGTAGCCGAAAGTGTTGAAAAAACCCCAGGTTTGTCCGTTCCTCGTGGTTCTTTGGAATTCGGCATTCCACAAACGTCATTACACCGTATTTACCGCAAAGATTTGGGTCTTAAGGCTTATAAAGACCAGTTAGCACAAGAACTCAAGCCGGCCGATCATCAACGACGTCGTGGCTTTGCTGATTGGGTCGTTGAAATGCATGAAAATGATCTGGAATCCCATCGAAAAATCATGTTGAGTGATGAGGCCCATTTCCACCTCGGTGGCTTCGTCAACTAGCAAAATTGTCGGATCTGTGGCACAGAAAGTCCAAGAGTTATTGTTGAAAAGCCTTTCTATCCTCAACGTGTGACTGTTTGCTGCGGTTTATGGTCCGGCGGAGTCATTGGACCTTACTTTTTCGAAAATGAAGCGAGAGCAACAGTTACGGTGAATGGATTGCGCTATCGAGAGATGATTAACGATTTTATATGGCCGAAATTAGATGGTATTGATCTGGACAACGTTTATTTTCAACAAGACGGCGCTACGTGCCACACAAGCAAATATCAAAATAACACCTCTTATTGAAAAACTCTTTACTTACAATATTTCCATAAGATAATTTGCTCATATTTTATTGCTTAAATACATATATTTCAAAACCCATTTCCAGTTTACTATTTTTTGTAAAGAAGAAGTAAAAGTTGAAATTGATTTCATTTACAAGTCACTTACAAGCGATGATTACAATAATAGCATACGAAAAACTCATACGAAAGACTCAAGAAACAAACCCGCCGCATTCAAGCTCCGTGATAACTAAGTCATCTCTATAATTTCACTCGCACTGGGAATTGATACACTCACTCTTGTCAATTTTTATAAACAATAGAGTGATACAGCTAAAAATAATTACTAATAGGAATTCAATTTTGTAATTTGCCGCTGTTTTTTCCTAGTTGTTTGTATGAACGTGTTGACGAGTAGCACTCGAGGAATTATCAAGGAGTTGATGGCACGAAGGAACAGGTGAAACCATGGAATTGAGGGTTGATTACAATCCTCAGCATTTCTAGTATTGCAAGATGCAGTCTGGTGTGCGCCATGTTGCTAGTAACGCTAATACACATTGCCGCAGCAACAGTGGCAACAATTTAGCCATTAAAATAGCAAAGCATACGGAGGCAAAGCCAAGCCAAGCCAAGCAGGCTGAAGGCTGCAGGCTATGTGAGTTGATGGCTTTAATGGCAACATATGTTGGCAGCAAGTGCATGATGATTAAATGAAAGATATAGATGCATACATACATATGTGTATATAAATATATATTTGCACATATACACATCGAAATAATGATGGTAACTATGCATCTGAAATCAAGCTATTCGAGTAGTTCCTGCAGCGGCCAACTTCAATATATAAATCCGCCGCAGAGGCGACAACGCCAACTTGAATGAGTTGTGGGCTAAATTACGCATACATATATATGTATACGTATATGTATATTACGGTAAGCGCGTGAATTTGGAGATTATATTTAGTGTCTCTACGCCTGAAAGTGGTGCCTACGAAATGAAAGAAATTTAAAAAATTCAGCTTTATTTGTACCAGTAATGAGAAACTAAAAAATAATTCTTTCAAAATTTTATTAATAAATAAATGTATTATTCAGCATTAATAAATACAAATAAAAAGAGTTTTAAAATATTAAATAAAAAAATTAAATATCCCACACCTCGACGGTCCACCCTAGCGCACATTTCTACCAGCTTTTATTATTCCATTCAAACCTGCAGCGGTGCGGTAGCCACTCACCGTAGTTTCCCAATCCCAGCGCATGCGGTAAAACTTAATGAATGAATCCATCAATTCATCTTAAAGCGCCTTCACCATCAACGACGCCAACTACAACAACAACAGCTGTACAGCAGTAGTAAAACTTACAGCAACAACTCCAGCGGCAACTGTTGCTGCCAATTTTATAACTGCATAGGCTTTTGGCCGAATGAATGAATGGATTTACTTGTTGTTGCCGCTGGCTGACTTAACACAGCTGGATAGCAGAACGCACAACTTACCTACTCCGGTGACTTGTCTTAGCCGCTGCTGCTGTGGCGTTCTAAAACTACTCTACAAATTATCGCGCGTGCGTATTGACGATACTTTAGAAGCTCTTATGAAGCACTGGAAATTATATATGTGCATGTATGTGTGCTTCGTTGTTAATGCTCTTGCCTTTAGCTGCATGCATCTACGGCGGCGCACATAAAACGAAATTGCCGCTCCTGCTTCGCCAATGCAGCTTATGAGGGGGTCTCCGCCGCTGCCACTCTCAATGAAATCATCGTAAAGAATGATTTATTTCAAATTAAGCATCGGCAATAAAGTCACAGCAAACTGCGGTTACAACAACTACGACAACAACAACAAGCGGCATAATAAATTGAGTAACAGCAAACGCGTTAACGCGCTGAAAGCGAGCGCGGGTGGTCGAGTGTTTTTGAGCTAATACTTTTGATGTGTATGTGTGTTGGTTTTGGTTTTTGCTTAACTAATTTGTTAGGTTAAATGGACAGTAGATATCTCATTTATGTTCGTTATGCTAACAGACTCAAGCGTATTTTTTTGGAATTTGCTTAATAAAATTTTCGATTTAATTATTTAAAAGAAATATTATTAATAATTATATTACAAAACTAAAGAAACTAGACTAAAACTAGAAACTAAAACTAGAAACTAAACTAGCTACTAAGGCTACTATTCAATATGATTCAAAATAGTTTTTTCTTGCCGAGAATTAGTTTGTCATAAATCCACTAAAAAGTAAATCAGTTAATCTCGGCCAGATGCAGCCAGAAGGAGGTCATATACGCTCAGCCCAACCCAGCTCTATCTTACATTTATTAAGGGAACTGGGTTTGGATGAGGTGGTACTGTGATGAGTAGAAGGCGCAAAAGACCATGAGGTGGAGATGCAAACCTCAATTTCTTTAATAAAATCAGGCTAAGCACGCGATGATTAGCTTTCACAGTGCGTCGATTTTCGTAATACGATTGTACGATTTTTAAACGTTTTTGAGGCGTAAGTTTTTCCTCGATGAAATACCAATAAATACTGAAAAAATTAAGATTTATCGGGCGATTTTTTAAGAGCTATAGGAAAGTTTTTCAAACAAACACATGTAAAATTCAGAAAAATGCATGATGCAAATGGTCCATCCGCTTAGTCCAATTTTGGCATACTCTTCCCAATGTTTCGGCCGGTATTTCACATATAAATGCTTTAATGTTGTCTTCCAATGCGTTAATTGAAGCAGGCTTGTCTGAATAGACATGAGCTTTAACATAGCCCCACAAAAAATAATTTAAAGGCGTTATATCGCACGATCTGGGTGGCCAATTGACAGATCCCGAACGTGAAATAAAATGTTCACCGAACTCGCCTCTCAACAAGTCCATTGTTACGCGTGCTGTGTGGCATGTGGCATGTGGTACCGTCTCTCTGAAACCACATGTCATGCAAGTCAAGCTCTTGCATTTTGGGCACAAAAAAGTTGAATATCATTTTACGGTAGCGCTCACCATTCACAGTTACGTTACGATTCGCAGCATCTTTGAAGAAGTACGGTCCAATGATACCTCCAGCCCATAAACCGCACCAAACTGTGACCTTTTCTGGATATAATGGTAGCTCTTGCAATTCTTCTGGCTGATCTTCACTCCAAAATCGACAATTCTGCTTATTTACATACCCATTGATCCAAAAATGAGCTTCGTCGCTGAACATAATTTTTCGATAAAAAAGTGGATCTTCGGCCAACCTTCCAAGACCAAGACCAAACTTTTCCATTCAGCAAAAATTCTGCATTGCGGTAGGTCGTTCGGCTTCAATTCTTGCACCAGCTGTATTTTGAAAGGTTTCACACCTAAATCCTTTCGCAAAATGTTCCACGTTGTTGAGTAACAGAGGCCCAATTGCTGCGAACGGCGACGAACCGATAATTGATGGTCATGATTAACACTGGCCGATACAGCTGCGATATTTTCTTCAGTTTGCACCCTACGTAAGCGTGTTGGTGGTTTGATGTCCAATAATGTAAATTTGGTTCTAAATTTAGTCACAATAGCTCGAATAGCCGCTTCAGTGGGTCGATTAAACTGACCATAAAATGGACGAAGAGCGCGATAAACTTTCTTAACAGAACATGTATTTTTATAATAAAATTCAATGATTTGCAAGCGTTGTTCGTTTGTAAGACGATTTGTGGCTAAATTCTAAATCAAACTGAAGATGTCTGACAGTGAAACAAGACACGAAACGTGCGTCAACTGTATAAACCAATTGTTTAAAAAGATAATAGCTAAAAAATCACCCGTTAGAATAAGATTTTTCGGCGCTTAAAATAAAAAATTCACGAATTTGAAGTCTTACTCAG
Organism: Anastrepha fraterculus; assembly: GCA_037575425.1. Lineage (NCBI taxonomy): Eukaryota > Metazoa > Arthropoda > Insecta > Diptera > Tephritidae > Anastrepha > Anastrepha fraterculus. The sequence continues at coordinate 115,647 of JAYXIM010000159.1, read as the reverse complement.
TACAGTAAATATTTTAGTTAATGTGTTTTTAATTACTCAATGTTTGATTGACTGAAGTATTATTTTTGCATATTTGCACAAAGCACCGTTGGAGGAAGCAATTAAATTTGAGCGGAAATGGCAATCCTAATGTGTAGCTACATTCCGTAGAGAGCTTTTAGCCTTCAAGGTCAATAAATTCAATTAAGCAAAAAGGGGTTGCATTATTTATGAAGCGTATTTTCTATCACGTATTGCATTTCTAGATAGAATTGAATTTAAATTTTAAGGACTGCAAATTTTTCTTATCATATATTGTTAGTATATATAGTATTTATTTTCTTTTGCCTACAATTTTCATTTCGTTATTTATATTTTTCTATTAAAATTTTGTTTTCAAATATTTAATTGTGCTCTCCTTTCTGTTCTTTTATTGCCTTGATGAATTGTATTTGTGATTTAATTGTCTTTGCTTTGTCTGCAATATTTTGAGTTGAATTTTCGCACTCGACAGCCTTGGCTATAGCAGCATTTCCTCTTATAATCAAAACAAATATTTTTGACAGAATCTCTAAATCACCCAACATGAGCAGCGGTTAACAGCGCTTCATAAAATAGTTACCCGGTCAGCATGTCGTGTGGTGGCCAAAAACGGTTTCTATCATTTGCTCTTTCATTTCCAAAGCGGGCCTGAAACTCGTCACCAACCGAATGGTAGTCACGCACAAGCCCACTCGACTACGGTGACCCCAAATATTTATATGTCTTTTGACCTACAACTGGGCAACGTGAAAAATATTTGCCATGAGCAATCTTTGTCATTCAAATTGCTAACGCCATTAGGAATTTACCGTATGTGCTGGAAACATTTATTTTTACTCACATACTTATGCCACACTTATGCCATAAATACACACATATGCAATGTGAACACATATACAAGTGTTTCTGTGTATGCGTGTGTGTATTCTTGCCAACTCTTGTATGGGTGTCTGTATATTTATTTGTATGCGCGCGTTTGTTAATTTGTTAAAATGAAAAATTGCAAGCCCACGGCTTTATGCGCATGAAAAATAGAAGTTGCCTAGAAGTAAAGTTGTCTGTGGCTTTTTGCTACTTATGACCATTTGCAGTTGACTTGAGAAAAAATATATTTCATTTTTACTAACTTAGCCAAATAAATTGGCTCTTCTAGCGTAACTCGCACTGTATTAGCTGAATTGGGGTATATTTACTTGTGCTGGATTCATAGTTCAAAAACAGTTTGTTTGTGCATTTTCCAGAAATCTCTCCCTTGCTGACAGAAAATATCGAGAAAACCAAATATCTTTTCAGAATAAGTATTAAATAGAGGGTCGCTTTATTTGAAGAACAGAATGAATTGTACACTGGAGCTCCGAGTTTGAATTAAGTTTCAAGAAAAATTATGAACGTGGAAGTAGTGAAAGCAATCACCAATACTTTTGTAAAGCTATGTATGTATGTGTTAGCTGGTGTACTAACAGGTAGTTGCACCGCAAGTTTACAAGCTGAATCTGACTTATAACGATGCTTGCAGGAACTGTAATGAGCCGGGTAAAAAGAAAACCCTGGAGCATCTGCTATGCTGCTGTCCGGCTCTCTCGAAAACTAAACTATGCTATCTGGGTGCCCTCAGTTTTAAAAGATTGGAATGTATCCCTGAGCTGGAGCTGGAGCGACTCCTAAAATTCGCAAATCTTGAGTGATGCATATTTTTGCTAAAACAGGACTCTGACTTGGTAACGCCATAGAACAAAATAATATCTGCGTGCTTTCAGCCAGCCAGTATAACCCAACCTATACGAGTATGTTTCCTTTAGTATGTACCACAAATTTTCGTTTATAATCACTTTGGGCTTATCTCAGTTCAGTTGTTTATTCATTTGTTTGAAAGTAAAGTAGTTGAATAGGCAGATTCTTACAGACTACATCAAGCTAATGCACAATAGTAATTACTAAAAAAAACGATTTAAAATGGCATGCTACTAGGTAAAATCACCCTCAAAAGAATAAAAAAATCAATTTATTTCCGCTCATGACCTAGCAATAGGAGTATATTCGAGCGGACGCCGTAGTCGAATTGGTTGGTGCGTGACTAACATTCGAAAGTGCATAGGTTCGAATCACCGTGCTTCAAAGATCAAAATGATAGAAAAAGTTTTTTCTATTAGCAGCAAACATCCGAGTGTATTTCAGCCAAGAAAAAACTTCACATAAAAAAACATTTGCCGTTTGGAGTCGGCTTAAAACTGTAGGTCTCTTCATTTGTGGAACAACATCAAGACGCACACCACAAATACAAGGAGGAGCTCGGCCAAACACCCAAAATGGGTGTACGCGCCAGTTATAAAAAAAATGTAACAATAGTAATTACTAAAAAAAACGATTTAAGATGGCATACGGCTATGTAAAATCACCCTCAGAAGAATATAAAAATAAATTTATGTTCGCGCATGACCTAGAAATAGGAGCACTTTCGAAAAGCTAATTCTAAGGAATTTCAAGTCGTCGAAGATTCTGATCCCAGTAATGAAACAATGAAACAAGGTCACAAGAACAGAAGATCTATTCCCTTCTGCTTTCAAGTATTTTTAGTCTATCAAGTATTTTTAAGTCGATCAATAAGCATCGAGCGGACGCCGTAGACGAATGGATTGCTGCGTGACTAACATTCGGAAGTGCGTAGGATCGAATCCCCTTGATTTAAAGATCAAAATGATAGAAAAAGTTTTTTCTAATAGCGGTCGCCCTTCGGCAGACAATAGCAAACCTCCGATTTCAGCCTTCATGGCTGAAAAAACACATTTGCCGTTTGGAGTCAGCTTAAAACTAGAGGTCCCTCCATTTGCGGAACAACAACAAGTCGAACGCCACAAATAGAAAGAAGAGCTCGCCCAAACACCTAACAGAAGTGTATGCGCCAATTATTTATTTTTGTTTTACGAGCTTAGAGTTTTGTAAAAACTAATTATGTTAAATACAAATCAATAAATTTATTATTTTTTAATTTCAATTATTTTTTTTTTAATTTAGTTTTTACTACAACAACAACTATATAAAACCAAGTTTAGGTTTGTAAAAAATTTGCAAAAATTCGGAAAATTTTCACATCTGCTAGTTCGCGCAGCATCGACCTCCTCTAAGTGTTTTTTGGTCGACCGTGACCTCTGCTCCCTTGCGGGTTCCAGTCCAGTGTCATTCTCGTGATGCTGTCTGGTTTGCATTTGATTTGCCTAAGGATGTGTTCCTCGTTCGTTAATCTCCATAGTGCGCCGTTACTGATGATGCTTAGGCATTTGTTGATGAAGGATTGTAGCCTCTGTGTAATGGTGTTGATGCTTCCGTACAACAATACGGACTTCACCGAATATTCTGACACCGGACTGAGCCGAATATTCGTGGCTTAGTGCGCCTGGAGATTTGCGAACTCCCCCAACCTGTATGCATTCGCCCGAATGCCGCCCTTGTTTTGTTTAGCCTACAGTTGACATCTTCATCTACTCCACCATCGGCCGTGATGATGCAGCCGAGGTAGCAGAAGCTTTCAACGAATTCCACCGGGCATCCGTCAACCAATATGTGCCTTGCGCTGTTGTGGTTAACTCTCATAGCCTTGATCTTGGCGATGTTTACCTTCAGTCTGACAGTGCGTGCCAGCGTGACTAGTTTGTCCGCCCTCGCTTGCAAGTCAGACAGTTTGTGAGAAAGGAGACAGATGTCATCGGTGAAGTCCAGGTCCTCATACTTGAAATTTTTACACAAATTCTGAGTAAAAATTTGTATGAAAACTTGCCAAATTCTTACAAATATTTCTACAATGCTCGAAACTTTTCTTTTTGTTGTAGTATGAACTGTGTTTTTATAAAGGAGTAATTGGAATTGAAAAGTAAATAAATAAATAGCCAAAAATTGCGAGCATATAGCGTGTACTTTCTTTTGATGTGGATGTATATGTCAGATGAGTAAATTTGCTGAGTAAAAAGTCACAGGTAAGGAACCAGTGGTAATTTTTATATCAAAACGAGAAACATAGTATATATTTTACGAATATCTGTTAGTGAATAAAATTATGAACTGTAGAGTTACGGCAATTTGTCTTTCCATTTGCAGTACCATTCTTGATCCCATATATTTGATTTTGTTTTGAACATTGGAGTTAACATTAAAGAAGAACTGAAGGCCTTTTAAGTTTTGCAGTGCACAGTCTTATGATATTAACACACAATTGGTTGGTTAAAGAAACGTATTGAAACCAGTAAACTTTTTCGTGTCAAAAACATTATAAAGAGAGGGTTAAGCTCTCAGCCAAAACTAAGCCATTTTTTGATCTAAAAGTTTTGTAATATCTTCGATATGGAACCTATACCGTATATATGTAGTATCTGTCAAAAACGTTCACGAAAGATCAATAATGCTGGCATTATTGATAGTATTTTTGGCGCAGCTGCAGTCGCCCGTACCTACGCACACACAATATTACACATCAATAATATGCATGGCTAAGTATGAGCAAGAATAGCCATGTCGCCTTCAATATCTTCCTCATACATTTCATTTTCAATTTCAATTTCATTGGAGTACAAAACATAAACAACAATTCAGCCATGCCAAGCCATCGCTCTTGATTTATTTACTGATTAGCGTGACCACCAAGCGGATTTCATTCATTTCACGGACACTTCCACTCAAACACCTCGCCATCCTGTGTTTAATATTCCACATAAACAAATTTAGTTTGTTATTGGCTCGATTTGATTTCACGCTGCAATTTGTCTTGTTTGAAGTTTGATGCCTCAGTTGGTGGTTGAGATTCGCGTGAATTTATTTTCATTTAATTAGACGATTCGATATGGCCGTCAGTGGGATTGCGTAACACTCGTCAAGAGGAGCGCCGATAAGTTAATTAACTGTGGGCAATTAACGGAAAATATATTGTAACAACAAAAATATAATCAACTTTTTTGTTATTCCCTTAGCACAAAACGCTTCAACCTCGTGCAGTTTTATTCAGACAGATATCAGGATATGCAAATGTTTTTTGCTTCTGGTAACACTGGTTTACAAGAAATTAGTAATTTTAACCCTAGAACCAATTCATACAATTCCTGTATCAAATCGTTCGCTGAGTCGGAAAATTTACATGCCTTTTTTTGTCATATATAAGTAGCTTTAGAGATATTGCTAAATAACGGTTTTGGATTAGGGAAAATAATAGATTCGAAAAATTGTAGCATTGGGAGAATCTGTTAGCCGATTTAGTCTAATTTATCGACTTTACGGATCCTTATACAGAGTTTGATTGAAAAGTAATGAGCCTTATTTTTTTTAAGCAGTTTTATTAAACCTTTTGGCTTATACAACTAATATTCTTCAAAATAGGACCCTTGAGCGTCAATACACCGCTGGTAGCGGTTCTTCCACTGCAGGAAACATTTTTTAAACCCATCCGCCGGAATCGCGTTCAATTCGGCTTTCACAGTTTTTTGGATCGCCTCGATGGAGTCGAAACGCCTCCTCTTCAGCTTTTTTTTCAGGGGCGGGAACAAGAAGAAGCCCGGAGGGGACAGGTCTGGGCTGTAGGGAGAGTGGGGAAGCACCGGAACCCCCATCTTGGCCAATGCAGATCGCTGTTCGTCTTTGACGTCCTCCCGGCCTTCCTTGAACGACTTGTGCAACCGTTTTACCTGGGTACTGGACAGAGATTGGTCCCCGTAAGCCTCCTTGAGTAGCCCAATGGTTTCGGTACTCGTTTTGTTTAGCTTTACGCCAAATTTGATCGAGTAACGTTGCTCCAACGATCGCTGCATTTTCGCCACTAACACACTTTTAAAACAGCTTTCACGCGCGGAGCGATGTTGACTGCACTGCTGTTGCCAGCGAACTGGGAGCGGTTTCTAGTGGAAGGGGAAGGTCCAACGATCATTTTCCCCCACCTGGCGGTTGATCGCTTGGCAGACGCTCCGCGCGGGAAGGTTCATTACTTTTCAATCAAACCCTGTACTTTGAAGTCACTGTTTATTCACTCGTACGATCTAAGTTGGAGTATGCCGTCTTTATTTGGAGGCCTTATCATCAGTGCCATATCAATAGACTTGAACGTATTCAAAAGAAATTTCTTCGTTTTGCACTGAGGTCTTTGAACTTCACTGCTCCATCATATAATGCAAAGTGTGCATTACTAAACTTAAAATCGTTACAAAGTAGAAGGGGTATACTGTCGTTTTTTTTTTTTGTCGGGACAAAAAGCAAGTGCAGCTTAATTAAGTCCATTGTACTACCCTTGGATTCCCTCTTAATTTTCTTTAAATCTCTCCGATCTGATCTTGTGGTGCTAAGGAGCCAAGGTGGTCGCTTCTTAACACATCAGTGCGAAAGACCTCAAACCTTATTCGAGTGAAGGCGGGGCAAACGCACAGGAAGTGGTCCCCGTCTCATCCTCCACTTCACAAGCTAGTCAGAGTGCACAGTCTGAAATGCCCACATTTTCCATGTGTTTTGCCCATAGAAATCATCAGTCTAACGAGAAGGGTTTGCGACAGTCGACGGACATGACAGGTAACATCAGTTTAGTCCATCTGCAGCCTCTCTCAGCCTGCCAAACTCGTTTGTGGGTTGTAGTTACCCATTTGCTAACCGTGGCTTTGATGGCCGCAGAAGGGAGTGGGAAAACGGGCTCTGGGCCAAAGAAGTTGGCCTCAGAGCCCATCTTAGCTAAGAAGTCAGAGGTCTCGTATTATGTCTACCGACATAGTTCAGTCTAGATTTACAGGACTCGACTACCCCTGATGTGGTTGGGGAGCTGTCTAAGGCCATGAGCGCAGCTTGGCTGTCGCTGCAAACACATATATGATAGATCTGCCTCTCCATCGGTTTTCCACAACAAAGTTCATCGCTGCTTGAACTGCATACACCGCCGCTTGAAACACAGATGCATGCATTATGATTTATTTATTTTATATGATAGAACAACGCCTTACAACTATTGAAACTAATTATGGAAATGGCCGATCTTTAAAAGCAACATATCGCAAATTCGTGATTTTTTTTTTGGTGGAAATAAACATTTCAAGAAACTGGTTCTGTCGAGGATAGAAAAGGGACTGGCCGACCAAAAACTGGAGTTTCTGTTGAGAATATTGCTGCCTACTGCTGAGAATATAGCGCAAAGTGTTGCTGAACAGCCTTCAACATCGATATCTCGACGTTCTCAATAAATTAGACAATTCGGCATTCATGAATCGACTGTTTGGCGGATTTTACCTGTAGACGCGCTCAAGGTGGATGACGTCATTTTTCACATGTAATTCTTAGTTGTTAGTTATTAGTTATAGTTGTTCTTCCACCACGCTACTCCTCACCACACTACTCGGCAAGGTTATTCTGATTTCTATGTTCCTAACTGATTTTGCACAGCCTATCAGGCAATCTTTGCTATAGCATCTATTCAAACATTCTTTCTAGGTCAACCAACAACTGCACCAAGCAAGTCATTCAGTCTGTCAATCGACTTACCTACCAGCAAATAAACCGTTTGATCAACCAATTCACTCTAATCTGCACAGTTATCTCTGGCCCCTCGCACATACTCTGTCCTCTACCCACCGCATGTATCTGTATCTCTACGCAATGTGCCTGTTTCCTCGTACTTTTCTGTCACTCCGTACATCCATCCATATGCCCGTCATTTCTATGGCATATTATTATTTATTTGATAAATTGTATGTACTTGTGTTTTTCACCATTTGTTTTATATTATTATTTTTTTTATATTTTATTTCTTTTTTGAGGGTTGCATTCTTTAGCAATCACCTTGCCGTGTTTTCAATGCTCCCGCCATTTGAGTTGCCGCAAACATTTATCCAACAGTTTTTAGAGGACCTTTGGGTTGCGTGTTGTCCAGTTTATTGGGGGAGTCTGCCGATGAACGCACATTTTTGTTGTTGCTGCATAGCATTAATAGCTCGCCGCTAATGTTGTTCCTCTTGCTGACTACCATTGTTGCTGTTGCTGTTGCTGTAGCTGGTAGTAGGTGGTGTTAGTGCTAGCAGTGGTGGTGGTAGGTGTTTCCGCTTCCCTTTTTGACGTGTGGGCGTTTGCCGTGCGCTCAAATTTTCCGTTCATTATGTACTGGTGCATTTTCCGTTCACATTTCCAGTCACCAGTCGCCAGTCACCAGTGTGGCAATGAATGTTGCTTTTATTGTAGTCCTGATTGCTGCCTGTGTTTTTTTTTCGCTGTGGTGCGAGGGAGGTCAGACCTTTGTAAATTAATCGTTTCATTTGTCTGCCTTCAATGAGTGTAATGAGAAACATATGAAAATAAAATCGATTAGGCTTCCGTTTCTTTAAGTTGCCTTTTGGGCGCCGTCATCGTATCGACCTGTGGCGTTGAGTTATGCAGGCTGTAATGCAGACTTTAATATAAACTGTTCGGACTCTTTGACATTAGTGAAGTTATTTATTTAAAGATTTCCATAGGGCCCTTAAGAATGAAAATGCTCAGCAAACACTTTTATGAGATTTTGTATTTTGTTTTATATTTATTTTCGTGAGTGTTGCAGAAATAAGCAAAATCCAATTTAAAATTAATATCCGACTGAGTTATTTAATGTATATTATTTTTTATTTTTAATAATAACTTTAACACTTCTTCATTAAAAGTCTAACAGTTTATTATTAATGATTTTTGCAACGCAATAAAGAAAAACTCCAATAAAGTCAATCGGCATTGCATTGCTGGACGACTCAATTAAGCGTAATTGAATTAAATAAATGGATCTATCGCAAATTATTAGTTTAAACACACACACACACATATATACTTATATATTATATACATATATACATGTATATAGTTAAAAATGTGCTGCTTTGTTCCTCATAACTCGAACTTATTATTCGCTGACAAATGCAAACTCATTACGAATGCGCCTTTAGCAGTCAGGCAGTAACCACAGTGAAGGCGTCGATCGGTGGACACTGGCGGTGGTTGGTGCTTGGTGGCATGCGGCAACGAGCGACCAACTGACGACAAAATGCTCTCCACTTAACAGTGCTTTGACTTGAAATATTTCGCACAAGTATGCCTTTAAAATAAACTGCTATGAAATGACTAAATATTTGCGTTTGCTTTGTTTTTTCATTGTGCGCTAATTGAATTGGAGCTAAGCTAACAATTAAGCGCTCTAAAGTGACGCTGAGGCAAATACGTATTTTATAAACAATTTATTATAACTTTTCTTTAATTATTAATTTGCCTCAATAAAGAAAAACAAAAACACAAACGCAAAAAAAAACTAAAAGCTATGCGCGCTGACAGTGCGCGTATTGAGAATTGCATAGTGAATTTCCATTATTCGATTCGATATCCATTTGTTACAAAAGGGTTAATTAGCGCACAACGCGCACTCTGATCTATTTTTTAATACTTTCAATTTATTGTTGTTTTTTATACACACAACAACTTATAAATATGAATGAATGAATGAATTTGGTAAGAAAAAGGAAAGAGAAGAAAAAAATCATAGTGCCAGCATGATTGATGGCCTCAGCCCGTTGGCGCACTAAACCCACACATACAAACAAACAAAGAAATTTATATGCACGTAAGTATGTAAGTCGCGCAAATGTTGAGGTGTTTCATGCGCGTAAATCAACATTTGTTGTTGGCGCTATTTGGCTAGTGCGCTTTGTGACTTTGGCAACTTGTTTGATTGTCAATTTTTTTGTCTCTATTGAGCTGACTTAGTCGTCGATTGCGTTTTAGCTGTCATTAAAACTTGTTTGCTTAAGCCTTTTCAATATTCACTTACTGTGTTTTACATTACTAAGCAATACACACACATACATAAACCTGTTTTAAAGAAATATAAGTCAGCAATTATTTATTGATTGTTTTTTTTTTAATTATATTTATGCATACATACAAACCTACAAATATCTCATATGTACACATTTTAATTTGTTGGTATTAAATTAGCAAATAGAAAAACTACACAAAAACTCACTTCTAATCATTAAAATATATGAACACTTTATTAGCCTTTATGAGCGAAGATCGGTTGATAAATTATAAAAAAATAGTCACCCAACTGTCCGCTCGTTTGTCATGAAGGCTTCCGTTGATTGCATTGCTGGCAATTTTTTCACGGAAACTACGTTGTGTTGTCGATTTTTGGAAACAAGAAAACAAATGCTTTGAAATAATCTTTGAATGAGTGATAAAAATTGTGGCCAGCTTTTAGGAATATTTTTAGCAAAAAGGCAAAATAAAATTAATAAATTAGTGGATTTATTGTAAAGAGTGGTTAAATTTCAAGGGCCGATGTTGAATGTGAACCACACCTAAACGTCAACGACACCATTGTACTTTTTTCTTTGGGATTATTTCAAAGAAAAGGCGTACGTCGATAAGCCAGCAACAATGCAAGAGCTAAAGAATGAGATAATTCGGCACATTAACGGCATAGAACCTAAATTATGCCTCAGCGTCATCGAAAATTTGGACCATCGGATGGAGGTAGGCCGCCGCGGCCTCGGCGATATTTGGCTGATATTTTGTTCCATACGTAATTGAGCCATATCAATATTATCATAATAAAGAGAAATTACTATAATTTCCTAAAAAAACTCTATTTTATTCAAAATCAACACCGGCCCTTGAAACTTAACCAACCTGTAGAATAATTTTGAAAAGCGAATCACTTGTTTCTCTTTGACATGCTTCTTTACGGTGATTCAAATAAAAAAGAAATGTCAAAAAAATTTAAATTTATATTTTTTTATATATGGTATTCTCATTATTTTATTTTTTTAAATTTCTTAGTTGTAAGCTTTTTAATTTTTTTGACATTATTTTCATTTGGAATTAGGAATTAAAAAATAATCACAAATGTTAAAAGTTTATTTCAATAACTATCAAAAAAAAGGTTTTATTTTTTAAAAATTATTTCTTCTATATGTTGACCTGTACGTTGGATACGCTCTTAGAATCTGGCCAATGTACTCCGTGCCACCCGCTGGAGCAGCGATGCCGGCATACCATTAACCTCTCGAACGATATTTTCTTTTCAATATTTTATTAGATGATCGCTGGGTTTGTTTCATAGACTTTACTTTTCAGGTACCCCACAGAAACAAGTCCTTAGGGGTAAGTTCGAGCGACTTGGTTGCCCAGGATATGTTACCGAATGTGCTTAACAGTTTATTAGAGAAAAAATTAGGCAGTATCGCCATGGTCTGAAACCTCGTGTGTGTATAATCGTTCGGCATGCTCCTTCTGGAATTTGTGGTGTGCATCTTGAGGTGCATCTTGGAGGAACCTAAGCTGCCCCCGAAAAGCAGATGGGTTTTTTTTCGACGAGCTTTTTTTTGTCAAAAACTCACTTTGAGGTTTGCCATTGCCGACCGAGGCCGACCACTACTTATACAATGTAATGCAATAGAACAATGATGCAATAATTCTGTTATACTTTTGAGCACAAAGTTGCAGCAAATTATAGCTAAGAACATCCGGCAGCCAAAATGAGCTTCTTCGCATCAACGCAGACTGTCAGCTACAGCTGATCTCAATGACTAAAAAGCACAAAAATTGTTTTTAATTTCTTTTTTAGCTTCTTAAATATTTTCTGCGCATCTTTTCATTATCTCGTTATATCTTACAAAAACAATTTTTGTCCTATTATCTTCATTATCTTCAATGGGCAAGCTTTGACTTCTAGTAAAACTTGAATTAAAAGTATGGAAAATATTATTTTTCTTTTAATTATAGTTTTTATAGTTAGTTGTTAATGTTATTTTTTCAACTACTGTTGTTGCTGTTGTTTTTTTTTTGTTTTTGTTATTATTATTTTTTAATTACTTTTAAGGCTAAAATTGCTGCTATTCGGCCCATTAACATGAAAAATATTTTAGTTGCTAAACCAATCTTCGGTAAAGAACTTCTGTGGCGAAAATGTTTTTTAAATGTTTGGAAATTAAGCGGAGAATTCAATTAAGAAGAAGCAATAATTTATGAAGTAAACAAAAATAGCTAAAAAAAATTGTAAAAAATTATGAATTTGCCATTTATGATTTTTAAAAGTAGCAGCCATTTTTGGTGTCGTAATTCATCTGTCCATTTCGGTTGCAAATGAGTTTTGGTGTAATAAAGCGCAAGTTTGAAGTGGCTCAAAAATCCTGAGCCTATTCTTCACATAATGAATGCTCGACAATTGTTTTCTGATTGGGAAGCTTGAAATCTTTATGAAAATTAGTTGAATTTTTGTTTTTGAATTTGCCTAAAACTTGGATTTGTACGGGGTTTGTGCTATTTCATAAAAAATTATTAAAATTTAACTAGAAACAAATAATCAAAACTAGCCAGTAAAAGCCTGCGCTTCACGTATTTAGTGCACTGCATACGAGAATCAGACCGTACCTAGTCTGGGCTTCGATTGCTGAGTCGTAAGAACCGAACATCAACAAATTATACAATTTTTAAAATCTAGAAGCCAAGATGAATCGATTGGTATCAAAATTTACTTCTTTGTTAAGAATCACATTTAAACTATTAAAGTTGTTTGAAAAAATAAAAGTGAACATTTAACTGTTTATACGGGACTTTTCTCTAAAAAGTTAGAAATATAAAAAGCATGCAGGATTCTTATGGTGAAGGACCTCAAGGAAGCTCAATTACAACGAAGATTTTTAACCACAACAATATTTTGTCCCTTTTTATTTTTTACAGAAATATGATAACTGTTATTTTGGATCCATGCTTTAAACCATGCCGATCAATTACACTCATGTTTTCATGTCACCTTCGCTAAAACTCTAAATATTTTCCAGTCATCTTACAGCATTGACAATACTTTACTTTCTAGGGGTGATCTTTGACTCACATTTTTCTTTCAACAGGCACATAAACTTTATTGTGTCCACTTCTTACTCAATATTAAATTTTATGCGGTGTAATAGCTCAATGTTCTCGGACCTGTACACTCACAAATTACTTTTTACTTCCTTTGTTCGCTCTAGATTAGAATATGCAACTTTTATCTGGAGGCCTTACCACCAATTTGCTATTGAGAGAATTAAAAGTGTGCTGACGGTGTTCTTTAAATATGCTCTCAGGTCGTTAAAATTCTCAAATCCTATCTCTTCTTGTCATTCCCGTTTGATTTTAATTAACTTAAAGTCTCTAGAGAGTAGAAGGTCTATACTCTCACTGTCTTTTGTTTTTAGTGTAATTGAAGGTGAAATGGACTCTTCATCCATATTACGTTGCATTTACTTTCATATTCCTACTAGACCGTTTCGCAATAGTTATCCATTTCATCTTAAATTTCTTAACACGAATTATGCGCGTAATGCTCCTATTGCCCGCGCTTTAAGGGGTTAGGGGTAGTCAGAGGCCCGAAAAAATGATGATTTTCACGAATTTTTTTTTGCTACTTAATTAATTTATTTAACAAAAATAAAAACATAGCATAAAAACATCATGTTTTAACTTGACTTCACCAAAATTTCAAAAAAAAAAATTAATAATTGCAAAAGTTATCGCTGTTTGTGTGAAGCCCGTTTCTCCAGAAGTCCCTTGCGGTGAACATCACAAGTCCTTGCAGATTCATCTAAAACCAATCGGACAGGAAAAATTAGTTTTATTAATAGATAATCTTGTGCCTGATCGAAGCTTTTTTTTTTTTTCAAATGAACAAAATGGCGGCCTCAGAAAATTTTTTCCAGATTTTAGAAAAAAAACCAACAGTTAATTGTTAAAAAAAAATCGAAATTTTTGAAAAAACAAAAATCCTTCGATCAGGCACAAGTTTTTTATGTTTTTCAAAAGCTGTATAAATTTTATTGAAATCTACGTAGCGGTTTTTAAGTTACAGTGTTCACCAGTTTGAAAAACATAGTTTTGAGAAAAACGCATTTAAAGTTTTGCTATCGGCTCCGGAGCGGCCGAGCGCCCTTTGTTAATTGTTGAATAACTTGAAAAGTATTTGTCGGATTCACTTCAAATTTTTACACAATATTTTTAAAACATTATACTTTAAGAAAATGCAAAAAAAAAAAATCGATTTTTTGAAAATTCTGACTACCCCTAACCCCTTAAGAGAACTCAATGGGATCTCGAGTTTTATTCCGCTTGACTTTTCGGTTTCAAAGAATGAATTTTATAAATTTCTAAACTCTTTTTACTAATTTATTTAATAATTATAGCAATATAGTAGTAATTTAAACTCATATTAGATCTAAGTGGTCTGTAAAAACAATAATTAGGTTTTAAACTTATAATAAACGAAATTACTCGAAAAGGCTTGCTTTCTTCTGTAAACTACGCAACAGTTGTCGACGATCTTCTTGTAAGAGGTCGAGGCCGATACCGATACCGCGTGTCTCCCCGTGGCTATGGGTACATTTATTATACTTAAATAAAAAAAATGTATTCTTATCTCGTACATTCTTCTTTAGGTACAAAATTCCCCTTACACAAAATGTCTTTCATTGCAGTAGGCCAAATTCGAGTATCGTAGCTAAAGCAACAAAAAATAAAAAAATAAAAAATGTTACGCCCTCTCCCTTCATCCCATCGGGTTTCTCTTTCACCTTCAGGAGGTTCACTATGGTGTCGCAAAGGAGGTTCAGAATTTTATCACAAAGGACGAGTCCGTTTATCTTCATTTCTTGGTTAACCATTCTAATCTAACCTAACCTACCTGTATATTTTTGCAACTAAATGAATTTTTATTACCGTCGATTGCGAACACAGTCTAATTAAGGGGATCCGGTGAACTAGAAGTTTCAAAAAATCAATTTTTTGTTTTTTCCATATTTCGAAAGTAGAGTATTTTAAGAATATACTGTGAAATTTTCTTGCGTAAATTCCCAATATTAAAGCTTCTAAAGCCCATTAACTAGGTAGATAACGGTCCGCGCGCTCCTGTACCTCAAACTTTAAACTCATTTACCGCGAAACGACTTTTTTCAGTCTGGTGTTGTCAAACAAAAGAAAAAAAAATTCAACCGAATTGTCTGAAATTTTAATACGTGGTTCACAATGGCTATCACCCGTACTAGGATCATATTATTATTTCAATTATTTGTACTTTTTTCATTAAAAAACTGAAAAAATCGATTTTTAGAGTGTCAAATTCAAAGCGCACCACTTTGCCAATTTTTTTTATTCTAGTACGGGACATAGCTACAGTCCTACTGATTAGTAATTTTTTTTGGTTTTCGCGTTTCAGATAAATAGAAGACCCAAATTGGACAACACCGTCGAGGTCCAAAATCTCGGAAGGGTCAACTTCAGCGCCATTTTTTAAATTATTAAAATTAAAAAAAAAAAAATTTTTTTTTCATTTTTGTATGTAAAAAAATTGTATGAAAAACTAATTTTTTTTTTTCATTTTTGTATGTAAAAGAAGTTAAATAAAAAGCCTAACAAATATACATATCGTTTTTCATTTTTTATTGTAAACAAGTTTGTGAAAATACCCAAAATTTTCGAGCTCTAGACCATCGGTACCACTTAATATCTCATTTAGCTAGTCGCTCCTTCCTAAGGTTTGTCAATGACGCTGGCAAAATTTCATTTAAAGAAATGTTATGCATACTTCCAGTTTGAAGAAGTTGCAAGCTAATTACAATTTAGCTATATTGGATTGTAAAAATACCGTTAACATTGCCGAAGAGAATTGCATGCACAAATTTAATGGGAATACATTTTGATTGTAGCTCAATATCTTGTATTAGATGTCCTACCCAGAGGATACTTGGGCTAAGCCCGGCAGTTGTGAGCTGCTTGTACCATATGTAGAAGAATCGTCCTGGCCACTCCCAAGTGAATGGCGGTCAGTAATTTTCCCCACTTGCGAGGACTTCTATGATACATATAGAACCATCCTCCAACTTGTATTAGATGTTTGTTTTAATTTCGACAATGAGCTTCTCGATGTCGATGCCCAGCCTTTGCTTTTATAAAAAATTTCTTTAAATGAAATTATAATCTACACTTTGCCTATAACTTTAAGGTAAATATGTAAATCCCTGTGGTTTTCTTGATTCTATTTATAAATTTAAATAAAGAAATTTTATATAAAAATTGCTTCTAAAGTAACTGACTATCCATTTTAGTCTGCAAAGAAGACAGGACAATAACATAAATTTTTATAATTCTTAATTTTTGAGCTAAATTTTTATCTACATTTTTAGCTACAAATTTTCTGCGTTGAGTGGCAGCCACTTCGAAAAGGTAAACATTTTTTAAATATTTATAAAAGTTCATAAACAACTTCGGTTTGGCGGTGTGCCCCTGTCAGTAGACCGCGACCGCTGAAACCAGCTTTTCCGTTCCGATGACTCCCGGTCGATCGAGCTCTTAAAGATTGCACGATATAAAATATTCTGGTACCTTTGTCATAACTGAATTTACTCATTCTCAAAACAGAACCTTTCCAATACCAATCAGCTAGGCAGCCATGCAATTCTTTTAAGTATCATTATACACTGCCAAAACCACCAGGCACTTCTAGTTAGTTAGCGGAGAGTACACCAAGTTAGAGGCTCATGTGAGGGAAAAATACTTTTCTTCGTTGGCTTTAATTCTGTCAGAGTATATTAAACTTTTTCACGGTATAACTAAAAAGCATTTCAATTCAATTAGTTGCAGTTAATGCAAATGCTCTGTGGTGGCTAGCGTCCTGAAGGTGCTATACTGCGTAGACTAAATTCTTTCATTATACTGTCGCAGCTAATTTACATAATTTCTTTAAAAGAAGCGCTGATAAAATGAAATTGAATCTATAATAATAGTAACTCAGCCGCACACGCACAAATTAATTCAGCTTCGTCAATCAAGTTGAAAGTTAAAGTGGGAGTTATTTATGGAGAACTGCCCCATCGCGTGTTATCTTTTAAACTTAAACGAGTGTAAAAAATGTGTAGCATCAGAACTATCATTTACTACTTTCACCGCAATGCAATTTTTGAAGCAACCGTTGAAGTAGTAAGATTGAAGAAACTTGCGTCGGCGCTGCAACCAAAAAACTTTAACGCTACCGAGTTCTAGATTTCACTTTTTACAATCTACGTGCAACACAAATTTAGGGTAATAAAAAGCGCAAGTTTTAAAAATTTTTAAAAGGATATAAAAAAACTATCGATCGTACTTTTTCACCGACCACAGCGGAGTCCCAGTGAGCGCTTCGCACATTCACCATTTGAACTGCCTATTCAAGTCAAAGAGATAGTCTATTCAATGTGTGAACACTGTTACCATTAAAAGCACATAAATATGTTACTGTTATTTCTTTACGACTTTATGTTATTGTTATTTCCAACCTCTATAAATATTTCCGTATTTCTAAACAATTAAACTCTGTTACCGCACAGCTAAGATTAGGCGTTGTTATTTTTGCTGTCGCTTACTACTTCTTGTTAACATGCGGCGCTGTGTTTTGTATTATTTCACTGTCTATTTTGACATTAATCAAAATGTCAGCTTGGCTTTCAAGGTACCAGTGCTGCAACAAATTTGCCACTAATAGTATTGTTGTTGCTGCTTTCGTGTATATTTTATCACGCCAACTGCTGCTGTTGTTTTTACTGCTGCTGTTAGGTAAGTTATTATATTTTCAGTTGTCCATTTGTTGTCTTCTTCGATCTGCAAAGGTTTTCCGGTTTCATTTTTCTCACACAGTTGACTTGATTTGTTTGCCTTGGTCGCCAGTGGTCGCTAAGCGTAAGAATCGAATGAATGAAATGTTTCAAGTTCTCTATGCGGTGGACTAACTGTCCGCGTTGTCCGGCAGATTAGGCGTATACAACTTGAAGAGGAACTGAAAGACGTTGAGCTTGTGTCCTCGCATTGGAAATTGTCTCTGGCTCAACGGCTGGCTGGCTTGCTGGCTGGTTGACTGCCTGGAATGGTAATCTAATTACGAGAGCAACAATAAAGTGCGGCTCTTAAGTGTTAAATTTACGCGCAAACGCATAATTTCTTAGACAAATTTTTACTGGTTTTTGTTTGTAGTGATTTTGCTCCCTTTTCTTTTACCAAATGTATGACACCACTACAGCCACAGCTGGCGTTATTGTTTTTGTTATTTTTGCCACTGCTGTTGTACGCCATTTTTGTTTCGCTTCTTCATCGCGCTTAGTTCGCTTAATCAGCTTCGGAGCGCGCTCGTGCCTTCATTTGCTGCTTGCTCGCCACTCACGTTGTTGCTGTTGTTGTTGAGATTACAACTGCTAACGTGTCTCACTCACGCGGCAAAGGCAGTCTGTCAGTGCGCTGGCGTTGTTAGTAGTGGTGCATTGTCGCTTGGAAGTAGAATGGAAGGGGCGTTCCTCTGTTTTTCTTATTGGAAGTTGTGTAAATTTATTGTTGCTGTAGTTTTGTCGCTTGGGCATAAAAACTTGATTTTTGTTTCAACTGCCTGCCAATCTCCGCGCTCGAAACCACATTCACATGCGCGTTTCCGATCGGTGAGGGGTGGCTGGTTGTATTTTTTGACTGCCTTCTTTACTCGTTTTTTGTTTTTGCTTTGTATGCAATCCGCCTCAGCTGCGGGGAATAAAACAACCGCCTGTCGACCGCGACCGCAGCCAGCGGCAGGTGTTGTCGTCACCAGCGCACAACAACAACAACGCCATGTAGGTAGTTCTTGTTTTTGTTACCTCATTGCACGTTGTTATTTTTATTGCTTTTCGCATTCATGTTGTTAAATTTTATTTTGCTGCTGCTGTCGGCTAGCGCTTTATTCTTGCTGGTGTTGTGGTTGTTGCAATGATTTTTCTTTTGTTGCATATTTTATTTTGGCGCCCTTTTTTGTCTTTCTTAGACCAATTTTTCGAACAGCATAAATGTGCGGATACGACACACCAACAGATGGCGCCATTGGTACCAAAATGTGTTCCATTGGCTTTAAGATTAAATAGGGGAAAATTAATTAACCAAATTAGTATTTATAAATTTAAAGGGCGACATTCTTCAGGAAAGTGCAAAAAGGACTCTCTACTTCTCAGTCGTTGAAAAAAAAATGCAATGCCAGCAGTGCGAGAGAGTTTAAACGGTTTCAATGAGATTTTTTTCGATATTGTCAAACCTTTTTTGGTCGGGGAAATCCATTGGTTGTGATGCAAATGAGTTTTAGATAATATTTGAATTTCTGCTTTTAGGCTTTGGTGAATAGGCATCAAATAAGACAGAGCCGCTCATACGCACATATAGACGATATCAGTTATTTTCGTGCTATTGTGTGCCGGTGGAATTTTTACAAACGTAAATCGTATTTTAAGGACGTAGTCTGGTCAAATACTCATTTTTTATAGGTATCTTTTAGGATTTTTTTTTTTTAAGAAAATAAAATGCGATCGTTTTTGTTTTTTTGACACATTTTTTTGTAGCAGTGTGGCACCAAAGTAAGCGTCTTAAAAAAAGATAGGTGGCTTGTCAACAGGATTTTGGCTCTTCAGGACATCGACAATCGAAAAAGTTAAACTGATTATTATTCGGTAAGCTTGTCATTCTGGCAGGTGTGACAATGGGAATTTTCTTTTTGAAAAATAAGAAAATGGCGGGCTTTTGAAAACATAGAGCTACGTCCTTAAGGTACTAGGCTTACCTTTCTTCGGATGTCATATAAAGTTTTTTAAATTTAAATACTAAAATTTGTATAAAAATCTGAATGTATTTTTTAAATTTTATTTTTCATATCATCAAAGCCACTAGCGCAGAGACCGGCTGCTGATGTTGTTGCTGCTGTAGTAGCATAACTCAGAAGTTCTATCATTTCGACCCTATTGCAGTCGAGGCCAATAAGAAGACATTCGCGTTAGGTAGGGCCGGCATGCCGAGAGGTGGTTGGCGTCGTGCGTGATAAAGTGAGCATTTAACCTGTTCTCATGCACCTGCCCTCTAGCTCTTTGTCTTCAATAACTGGCGGTCAGTTTGCCGTATCAGTATTCGGTAACTATTTTTGTGCTTTAGTGAGAGAGCTCTCGGAGATGCCCCTCTGGGTATCTGGTGTGCTACCACGTAGATGCTTCTTGAAGAAATTGAACATTCGCCTTACACAAGAATCAAGAATGATAGATTACTAGGTTCGACCAATAACAAGGGTAAAAAACAAAACTGTGAAGGAAACTTCGGCTGCCACTTAACGGGCGTGACTCGCCAGCCGAGTTCTGCATGATAATTTCACATGCATTCACACACTCGTCCAATCAGTCGTTGTTCAAAGTAGCGCTACCACTATCGGCACCACCTTATTATTCTCTCCGTCGTGCATATTACATACATATATTCCAACAACAGCCAGTTCTATATAAACAACTAATTTTTTATCCGAAATAAATCCAAATGGAACTAAATATAAGTACAACGAACCGTTCCAGCTCTGTGCATATGCAGATTATATACTTATTATGGCGAAAAGCAGAAGTGAGTTGAAGAGTGCGTTCATAAAACTAGAAAAAATAATACGAAATACTAGGCTAAGAATCAACACAGAGAAAACGAAGTTTATGGTCCGATCCAGCTCCGGTTTAAGGCATGACGACCTGCTGATCGGCGACTATGCATTCGAGAGTGTAGGAGAATTTACCTTCCTGGGCATCAAAACATCAGCCAACAAGGATACATTTTTGACAATAAATGATAGAATTTTAGCAGAAAATAAGTCTAACTTTTCTAATTTCGAGGTACTTAAGTCTAAATTTTTATCTTGCGACCAAAAGTTAAGGATATACAAAACCTTGATCCACCCCGTGCGAACTATGGACGCTACAAACTACTGACATTAATCAGCTAATTGTAAGAAAGTATTTGAGAGAAAAATATTGCGAAAAATATATGGACCTGCAAGACTGCAAGCCGTTACATAACGTATTAGATATAGTCATGAGCTGCAACTATTCGCAAAAACCGAAACCATGATCAAATTTATAAAATCTCAGGGGATAAGATGGCTCGGACACGTGTTTAGAAAGCCCAAGGAGAGCACAACTCGAAAAGCAGTTCAATTACGCCCTGTTGGAGGCCGAAAAAAAGGACGCCCCAGAAAGAGATGGCTCGAAGACGTGAAAGTTGACCTTGAAAAGCTAAACGTGCGGCGGTGGAAGTAGCAAGCCTTAGATAGAAGCAGATGGCGCAAGGTTGTGCATGAAGCAATGGTTCACCAAGGACTGTGATGCTAAGAAGAAGAAGAAGCATAAAAAAGGATAAAAAAATAAAATTCTTGTAAAAAAGCGCAATATGGTAAATTAGCAGTTATGTTCCACTACATTACAAACTGTTACTGTTAAAGCCACAACACCAACAACAACTACATTACAAATTTCATTTACATTTATTAAAAAAGAAAAAATTTGTAAAAAGTTAAAATTTAATTCACAAATAAAAAAAATATATAAAATTTTAAATTGAAATTAGGAATGAAAATCAGTTTCGCAACTATTCATTGCCACTTGATGGTAGGTGTGGTAATTTTTTTCGTACTGGATTAAAAGGGCTATCATCAGTAGATATGCCCAGCCCATCTGTCTGCTTTGACTGACTGGTTTTTTAGTTTTTCAAGTTGCTTATGGGGTCGGGGGTAGTCAGAGCCCCGAAAAAATTATAATATTCAATATATATATTTTTTTTATCCAAGCTTTCTTTTCTTCAAAATTAACAATATGACGGCCCCAGGAAATATTTTTCAGATTTTCGAGAAAAATCGACAATTAATTGTGTAAAAAAAATTGACATTTTTGAAAAAAAAATCCCTCGATCAGGCACGAGTTTTTTATGTTTTACAAAAGCAGTATAAATTTTATTGAAATTGTATTGCTACTAGCTACTTGCTCTCGAACGCTCCGAGCGCCCGAACGCCCTTTGTTAATTGTTGAACAACTCGAAAAGTATTTGTCCGATTCGCTTCCAATTTTCACACAATATTTTTCAGATTAAGGGTTTTTTCAATAAGAGGTGTTATTTTCATATTAAAAAAAATGCTATTTTTTAATATAAATGATCGGATTATAAAGAGAAAGGTATGCCGTCAATAGTGGAAAATAAATCAGGCAAATGACCACCACGACCACGCCTACAGGACAATATCCTTTTCATGGAATTTTTCATAACCGAATTGCAAAGTGGCTGCCCTATGTCCTCGATAGCCTCACGAATTCCATCTTTGAGGTCTTCAATCGACCCTGGGCTATTGGCGTAGACCTTCTCTTTCACGTGGCCCCAAAGAAAATAGTCACAAGGTGTTAAATCACAAGATCTCGGTGCCCAATTGTGGTCACCTCTTCGAGAGATAACACGGTCCGGAAACTTTTCACGCAAAAGATCAATGGTTTCGTTGCTTGTGTGGCACGTAGCGCCGTCTTGTTGAAAATAAACGTTGTCCAGATCAATACCATCCAATTCAGACCATAAAAAATCATTAATCATCTCTTGATAGCGCAATCCATTTATTCATAGCCCCTGTTATTGGAAAACCCTTTATTATACTTTAAGAAAATGCAAAAAAGAAATCCAATTTTTTGAAAATTCTGGCTACCCCTAACACCTTATACAATTGTTTATAAAAGGCTATACAAGACCGTTGAAATTCTAGTACACGATCCATGCCAAGACCCTGACTCCAGTTCCAGTCCGACTTTGATAGTTCTAAAAGGTACTTATTGGATTGGTTAAAGGCATATATGTATGTATGTATTACAGGGGAAATCCTTACTTCATAAGACGAATGTTTTGTTTAAAATTAATTTTGCGTTTTGTTGTTTGAGACTCGCAACAGAATGAAAATTTCGTGTGAAAAAATGTATTGGTGAACCTTGTTAATTTAAAATAAATAAAAAATAGAAAAAAATTAAAAAAGAGTTGGTTGTATATCAAAGAGATTTTGGGCATTTCGGCTAAGCACTATTTGAAGCATCCGAATCTGGGCTGTTGGAGGCCGTAAAAATTTTAAAATTTTCAATTTAAATCACGTATTTTAACAAAATAACGCCAGTTTAATTAATATAGCATACGTGCGGACAGATACAGTGCTTCTACAATTGAATTCGGTTTTCTAAAAAGGCCATATCTTTGAGAACATTTCTGCTGTATTCTAGTAAGAATCCGGTAACACTTGCTCTCCTTATAAGGAATTTACGTGCGCATATAAACAATTTTTTTGCTGTTCAGGTGGTACAATGGGACAATTTTTTTGAAAAATAACAAAATGGAGCATTTCGAAAAAAAAGATATGTTTTTCGGGTGGAAATCAGACTCTAGTATGGAAAGTTAGGGCCGAGAAGAAAAGAAAGTAGCACCTGCCAGGATGACATGCTTACAGAATAATAATCAGTTTAACTTTTTCGTTTCAGATGTCCTGAAGAGCCAAAATCCTTTTGACAAGCCTCCTATCTGTTTTTAAGACGCTTAATTTGTTGCCACACTACTACAAAAAATATGTCAAAACAAAAAAAAAATAGTTTTTGTATACTATTTAATGCCAATAATAACATACTATAAAATCAAAACGATCGCATTTTATTTTCTTAAAAAAAAAATCCTAAAAAATAACTATAAAAATGAGTATTTGACCTTAAGATTGAAAATAAGTAGTAAACATTCGGTAATCGAATTCGTCCTTTTCCCCTTTCAAGTATTATCAGCTCGATCGCACCGAACTTTCAAGTTCCTCTGAAACTAAATTGTTAATTATTTTCCGGTGTCTAAGTAGTCAAATGAGGCACAAGCGGACTTCTTTGGTAACTTTCAGCAGAGATGCCAGAAAGATATGGGAAATGAAAGTATCTTTCAATGCTTTTAATAATTTAAAAATGGCAAGAGAATTGGAAGTGCAGAATATACGAAATACGGGAACTAAAAGTAAGGCCAAAAACTATTTCAAGCGTGTTCAAGAACTTAAGAACCTGACGGAGAAAGGGGGTTTAATGACCAAAATTAGAAAATCATTTCCATTTGCAATCATCACCATTTTGCAGAAGAACCCCAACGTTTTGAGTGGAAAACTAGGGCAGATGGTGGAATGTTCTATTTTTTTGTCGCCAAGGCAAAAATGGGAGCTTTCAAGCCAGGTATGAGCAATGTGAAGAACGCAGAGACAAAATAAAATTTCTTGGTGTCAGAGCCAAGAGACTCGTATAAATGTTGTTTTAAAATATAAAACGTAAAAATTCAGAGTTTTTAGGGTTTCACTATTTTTATTCAAAATAAGGCTCTTAACAATTGTATGTGGAAAATACCATTATTTTAGAATGATACCATTTAAATGTCCGTCTATACGTAAAATCGGTCAAGCAGTCGATTCATGACCGCCTAATTGTTGCGAAGATCGATATGCCGATGTTGAAGGCTGTTCAGCAACACTATTCCCAACAAAATGTTCAGTTTCTGGTCTGCCAGTCGTTTCTCTATCCCCGAAAGAACCTGTTTCTTGAAATTTTTCAACCAACATTTGAATTTTCGACTCATTCATATATTAAAAATTATTTCCGATCTTTGCGATAAGTTGTTCTTAAATATCGACCATTTCCATAATAAGTTTTAAAGCGATTTACTATCACGTAAAATTGCACATCTGTCTACAGGACAAATGCCAAAGATGACATAAAGAAAGGTAGCGTCTGGGAGTTATTTACTACAGGCGTCACTTTTAAAGACCCTTTATATATCAAAAAAATCAAAATAATAATAATAATCTATTAGCCATGTCTGTCCACTCACCCGTCTACCGCTATGTGAAATGTTTAATAATTATTGTCAGAAGGTTACATATTGAATGCTTTATTGAATGCAATGTTGGGAAATATTAAAATCTTAGTGCCGCTTTTTTGTGCGGTAACTTACAATGTTGACGTTGGGCATAAATCCAGGTAGGGATGTTAAAAAATAATCGATTTTTGCTTTAATCGATTTTTTTTTCTTATTATCGATTTTTTGTAGTCGATTTTATTAAAGGCGAAAATCGATTTTTAATAAATCGATTATATGAATTACACATTTTAAATCGATTTTTGTAAATAGTGCCATCTGTGCGACGGATGATAAAATGGATAAGTAAGCTAACTAATGTGAACAAGTCGATAAAAATCAGTGCCATCTTTACGTACAAATATGTAATGAGTTGTGATCCTGCCTTTATTTATTTCTTGGAAGCTTTGAAGTGTCGAAATAAATATTGGTTTAACCATAAAAATGTCTTCCGCTGCTAAAACACCCAGAAGCTGCTGGCGCAAGTATTTTACAATAAGGAAGGAAAATGCAACCGCAAAATGTAAATACTGCCCAAAAGAGTTAAAAACATGCAATAACACTACAAACTTGAAACAGCACATGGAAAGAAAACATTCTGATGTCTTACAAGCTGACGAGGTAAAACTCATTATTTGATGTAATAGTTATTATTTAAAATATTTTAAATTATATTTTGTTTTTATTTTTATCACCGCAGAATTCACATGAAGTTGATGTCCAGGATACTACCAATTTGAGGCATAATGATTCATTGGTGCATTCGCCATTGACAGACACTGAGGCTTCGTCGTTAACTCCAAAACGGGCTAGATCAACTATCGGAGCGGCTTTTTCAAGAATTTCAGCATATGCCTCAGATGGAGAAAAAAATAAACAAATAACAAACAGCATCGCAGAAATGATATGCCGGGATAGTCTTCCTTACAATATGGTGGAAGGAACAGGATTCAAAAAGCTAATGAAAACTATCGTTCCTTTGTACAAGGTTCCATGTCGTAAAACTATCACAGATCTCATTGATACTAAATATGACGAAAAAAAGACCCTTATTAAACAAAAATTACGGTCTGTTAAAAACGTCTATCTTACAATAGATGAATGGAAGGATATGCAGTTAAGAAGTTTTTTAGGCGTGACTGTTCACTTTATAGAAAATTTTGAAATGAAATCGGTGAATATCGCATGTGAACCGCTTCATGACAATCATACAGGCGAATATTTATCGGAGATGGTTCTTAATGTTTGTGAAGATGTCGCATGACAAAATTGTGAGTGTTACTACAGACAATGGCGCTAACATGGTTAAAGCTATTGAGATTACTTTCGGCAGAGCAAAACATATTCGATGCCTAGCACATACGTTGAATCTAGTAGTTGAAAATTCTGTGAGTTCCTCTGATGTTAAACTTTTTTTGGATAAAGTACGAAAAATCGTAACTTGGTTCCACCAAAGTGGTGTAGGCGCTGAAGAATTGCGACAGATGCAAATGCAGGAAAGCGTTGTTGAAGGAAAATTGAAGCATTTGGTCGGAGATGTGTCTACAAGATGGAACTCACAATTATTTATGATTGAATGTTTTGTGTTAATGAGCAGCACAATTGGATCTATTTTAATAAACCATCCGAATGCACCCCAAATGCTTCAAGCAAACGAAATCGTTGTGCTCAAAGAAATTGGAAAAGTTTTAAAGCCTTTTCACAATGTTACCGAAGAAATGAGCGCTGAAAAATATGTGACAGCTAGTAAAGCTATACCTATTATCAAGTGCTTGAGAACTTTGTTAGACGCTATACCGATAACCAGTGATTTGGCCAATCAATTCAAATATTCATTGCAAACAGAACTAAAAAAAAGATTTGAAAACATACAGAAAGTTCACCTTTTCTCAGTCGCAAGGTTTTTGGATCCTAGATTCAAAAAAATTCATTTAGATGAGCCATTATCTTTGTCAAAAACAATTAATTATACCAACCGATGCCTAAGTTTAAATACTAGGAATGATGATACTATACTGGTGACCGATTTTGAATCATCTGTTTCATCACAAGTTGCCAGCGACGATCAAGATATATGGCAGGTACACCATAACAAAATAATGGCTGCTAATACGTCAATGACCAAAAATACAGAGATAGATTTATATATCGCAGCGCCATTATCAAATCTTAAAGTAGACCCTCTCGATGTATGGAGAAGTTCTGAGGGAACTTTTCCAAAATTAACAGACTTAGCTTTGAAACACCTCTCAGTGATGGCCACTTCTGCACCAGCTGAAAGATTATTTTCGAAGGCTGGGAATATTGTCAGAAAAACTCGAAACCGTATTTTAGGAAAGCGACTACCAAAACTATTATTTTTAAACTCTTTGACTGAAGATTTATGGCAATAATTTTTTAAGTTTCTGATAAATTTTGATTTGAGGTTTGGAGGAAGCTTCCTTTTCTTTTTTAATGTTCATACCCAACAATTCTCGTTATATTTAATACTTAAATTAATCGTTTAATTTTATTTTGATTCTAGTCGAATGTTAATTGATACAAAACATTTGTGGCAATTATTTAATTGAATTTTTTTATTACTTAAACTAAAAGCTTGAAGATAGCTTTCTTTTGTTTTCTTAGTTTTGTTTGTTATATTGCTATATTTTGTACTCTTATAGTTTTGTATTATTTTTACTGCAATAAAATATTTAAGAGTACTAAAAAATGTATATATGTGTCATTAATTTGAATATGTATTTATAATCTTAAAGTCGTCCTTTTAGATATTTTTTCATACTTATATATCAAATATGCATTTTTCGTATTAAAAAATCGAAATATCCACAAAAATCGATTATTCCCTCAAAAATCGATTTTTTATAAATCGATTTATCTTGAAACGAAAAAAATCGATTATTAAATGATCGATTTTTTCGACTCGAGGTCACATCCCTAAATCCAGGGATACAGAAAAAATTAGAACCATTTAGACAAACATCATCCGAGATAGTCGCGGAACATAGAAACCGTCAGCTGCCTTTGAAAATCGTATTGGCACAATACGCACCTACGAAACTAGCTGAGGCAGCCTCATAAATGAAAAGGTTTTCCATAAAGAATGAGAATATTTGTTACTTTTCGTAAAGTCAGATTGCACGGAAAATTATTTTTGTTCAGCTTGTTCAGCAAAGACACTTATACTTGGGCTAGCGGGTTTGACCAGACTTTTCTGACCGGAATGAACGTGAATTTAACATATTTCTATTATAGCTAACGACTTTAGCTTCCAGGCAGCTTCCTAAAATTACATTTTCTATCGATTTATGGATTTTCTATCGATAAAATGGATCCTACAACAGGATGAAAACGGGCCAAACCTAGTTGCCCAGCCGAAGGTTTTAAAAAAGGTGTCCTACGGAAAGTTAGTATGTCTTATTGATAATTAAATAAAGATTTTCCTACCGTGAAATAATTTTTTTTTCAACGCTATAATAATTTATGCAGTAAAGGGTAAATAACGAACGAAATTCTTTATTTTAATCAAACCAGACAGATGAGCTGGACATATCTGGCATATCTACTGAGGCTAACGCTTTTAATCCAGCATGCAAAAAACGTGGATACTTGCCAAGTGATGCAAGTAGATATGAATAGTTGTGAAAACGATTTTTATTTTTAAATTCAATTCAAACTTTTATTTTTTATTTTTGTGTGAATTTTTGGGTTGAATCAAATTTTATAAGAATTCAAATTTGATTTTTTTTATAATAAAAATTATCGTTTTGCACGACGGATTGGGCAAATATTTAAAGTAGTTCACACGATTTTTTAAGGTGTGGAAAGTATCCCTTATCAACCTTGTAAACATAGTTTGGTATTATTCATCATAAATTATTGTCGTCTTTAAAATTTTAATAAATCAATTGGCTTCAGGGATTTTATACTAGAACCAAAGCCCAAACTTCATATAAATTAGTTAGCCTTAAGGAAACCCGAGCTTATTGACAAAAAAATACTTTAAGGATTTGCATTCAAATCTGAACACTTCAAAAAAATATTTCTCTAATATTGGCTAATGGAAAATATAGATTGCGTTGATTAGGTTTTGTTTGCGTACTTACTAGCCATAAAAAGTGGTAAAAATCATCTGAGTGAACCCTCTGCGAGGGTGCCACTTGGACAAGGGGTCTCAACATCCTTGCTCTTTTCCCCTCCGTTTCACTTCTACAAATCGAATTTTCGAAATTTGTTACCAGAAAATGGGCGAGGGTGCGAGATGTAAAGCGGTAAGAGATATAGCAAAGGCAATATACAGAGTCTGTAAGTGTTCCTACAGCACCTACAGTCAGGGCCGTAGAGATCATATCCGGGCCCCGGGGGAAAATTGCAAATGCGGGCCCTTTCCAATTGTGTCTAATTCATATAATTCGAATTATGCTCGAGTCCGGGCCCCTCTGAGAACTCCGAGCCCGGGTCAAAAAGTCCCCGATCCCCTCCCCTCTCGTCGGGCCTGCCTACAGTCATGGTCAAGAGGTGCCTGGCGGGTAGGCATATAACGCGATGGGAGGATGGAGATGGGATGAACAATAAAACCAGCATGGAGTCGAGAAAGGGTGAAATTCGGGTCGGGATATCGGAGTATTGGCTGCTAGAATTCTCCAAGAAATTTAAAGTGGTCATTAGTCGAGAAAAAATGAAATATTCCCAAAACAGGGCGCACAAGTGTGGTATACTGATGGGTCCAAAATGGAAGACGGTAGTGCCGGGGCTGGAATTGTCGGACCACATTTCAAAAAAGCAATTGCAATGGGAAAACAACTTCCATTTTCCAGGCGGAGGTCCACGCCTTAGAGCTGTGTGCCAGAGAAGGTCTACGGAAAGGCGCACGCGGTGCCAATATAAAAATTCTCTCTGACAGTCAAGCAGCTCTAAAATCGCTGGATAGCTTCTCATTCCAATCAAGATTGGTCTGGGAATGTTTTAAAATCCTCAACACTCTAGCATCAAGAAACTTTCTTGCCTTAATGTGGAATGCGGGACATGAGGAGCATGAAGGGAATGAAGTTGCGGACACTTAAGCGGGGTAAATAAAGTGCCTTTCTACGTGAACAAGAACAACGAGGCCTGAGCGATTACTGGAGAGCCCAATCGGGCATGTGATAATCTAAAAGACTCATAGATCTAGAACGGATAAAGGCAGAAGCAATCCTTAACCTAAGCAGAAAGGACATAGGAACTCGAGGAAGTCGAGCGATTTCCTTTTACATCACGACAACGCACTAAGCCAGGCCTCAGCAGTTTCGCAAAATTAATGGAAATAAAGTACCAGCTCGTCTCACGTATACCCTATTCTCCAGACTTGACTCTCTCATATCCCTTGGACTACTATTTCTTCGCCAATTTCAAGAAATCGCTGGTGGGGAAAAAATTATTGGCAAATCCTATTATTCGGCAGGGATCAACATACTAGAACAGCGTTGGACGAAATGGATAGAAGTTTCCCTAAATAATTAAATAATTTTTACTTTTGCATGGACTTTGCAAACTTTGCCCTATGCTCGTGAAAAAATCAGTGATCTTTTGTTAACATGATTTTTAGCGGTCGCCCCACGGTAGGCAGTACGATCAAATACCCTAAAAGTGTTTAAGCCCCAATTTTATATTTAAATGAGCTGCATCACATGGCGACGGCATATCAAGCACAGATATTTTAAGTTTTGAAAATGTAATTGAAATATTTTTTTCTCAAAAAAGATCTTCTTGATAACACCTAAACTTGTGTTCATTGAGATTGCGTGAACATTTAACACTTTTTCGTATGTGTATTTCATTTATTGGTTCATGTCTGTTGCACCGCACACACATGCATAGAATTCGTCCACAATTAATTAACATATTTACTACAACCAGGCGATAATCAAGCTGAATAACAAAATATGCAATTTTAATGGGTCTGACTGATTGTTATTATATTTTTTTTTATATCTCCTCAGTCTTTGTTGCATTTCTTGTTTTAAGTAATTCTTTTTTTTTTCGACTGTATTTTCCCCCCTATGTCACAATATTTGCACTTGCAGTCCAAACATTCAAGCAAATCGCGTAAATTTTAACTCCAAATTTGCATAAGTCGGCAATAAAAAAGCCAAGCATTGAGTTGAGAGCAAAATCCGAAAGCCAAAATGGCAAAGCAGCAACAAAACAACTGAAACCAAATAGTGACGTTGCAACGACAGCGACTGAGTGGCGGTGGCGACTGTTACTGTTACTGTTGCTGTTGCTGGAATGGTGAGAAAAGCAGCTGAAGTGAATGCGTAGTCAACCAAGTAAGGGGTGTTTAAGCAAAAGGTGAGAGGTGTAGTGAGAGAAGAAAAAATAAAACAGCAGGTTGGAGTAAGATAGAAGAGCGGATTACAGGGGAAAGGGAAATAAGTAGCGGCAGCTTTCAAAACTCCGCCTCAACAATAAGCGCACATTTCGTAGAGACAGCAAGAAAAATACAACAAAAGTTAGCATAAAAAATATAACAACAAAGTGAAGTACAACGTGCTGCTTACAGGGGCACCCATGCCAAGTAGCAACAACAAAAAAGTGACTACACAGAGATGTAGAAAAAACACTTGTATAATGAAAAGGGCAAAACAAAAAATCTATGCACTGAACAAGTGAGAGCACAAAGCACACTCTAAATGTTAGAACGAGATCCCAATAGCTCTCAAGTGCTGATAAAACTATACGCCAGCACCATGCGCCATATCGCAAAGAACCGGTTCGGACGGCAGTGGTGTAAATGAGAGCGCGACATGCGTGGATGGAAGCAGCCGGGCTCTTCCCACCACTTGCAGCTCTAATTTAACTGCGTTACTAAACTAACCACACTGCTCTGCTTGCAGTCTGATTGGTGAGCAGCCAAAGTGAAAAAGCTGCAGTATGACGTGTGAGTGTGAATCACTGCGCGCAAAAGTACAGCTCTCTCACTCGCACACCCTGCAGAGGTACAGAGTTCTCGTGGTATAGCGCGCAAAACTGGAATGCTTGCTAACTAGTTTTTCCAGTCCACCAGCAGCTTTTATATTCGCACTTACTTATTCGCGCAAGTCTCAGCTGGCTCGCTTGCACACGCGACAGCGACAAGCGACAAATTGTGCAGTAAGAAACGAAACCAGTATTGCGAGCGTTGCTTAGCCGGTCTTCCGGCTCGTTGGCCAACTAACTGGCTATCGGACTGACAGACGTCGTCGTTGTCGTTGTCGTCGTAGTCGTAGTCGTCGTTGTCGTCGTCATCGTCGGGTTGGAGTGAGCAGCAGCATTGTGTATTCGCGAGCGATTTGCAGCGCAGCAAATGATCACATAATCACGTTGAGGTCGTACGTAGTCATTCACGCACTTTGTTTGTGGTTGGTCGCGCATACAATTCGTTCGCAGTGTTTTGAGTCGACGGGTGATTTTACTGTATGTGGTGGCTACCTCGAAAAATTGATATCGCGCTTAGAAGAGTGTAAACGCCGCCGTTGAGGTATCGCCGTCGTATTAACGTTATCATCAAATGCGCGATTATCGTCGGCGGATTTTTATTAAAATACCTATTAAAAAATATTGTTTCTGATTTATTTGAAAAAAAAAAACAAAGCGAATTGTCACTTTTCGAAATAGAATTACGCACAACTGAAAATTGATGCGAATTTTTGGAATATCTAAGAAATAGCATTTCCGTGCAAAATGCGCTGATTTATAGAAAACAAATATTTTGAGTGATTTTGGTGACTTGAAAACATTTCGAAGGACGGATTAAGTCAAGCAAAGCTACATGCATAAAAACACGAATTCTTCAAAAAACTGTGAAAATACGTAAACTAAGTAGAAATAAAGAAAATACTAAGTAAAAAAGTGTGGAACAAGAAAAGTTTTTAACAAGTGAAAATTAAAACGGAAACGAAATTGCGAGCTATAAAATCATGAAGTGAGTAAAAAAACTGCTGTATAAATAATTTTAAAACATTTTTCATTGTAAAAGCTAACCGATTTGAAAATACTATTCAAAAATTCAGATAAACTAAAAAGCAAATATTTCGAATATTTTCCATTCACCAAGTGCTTAACTCTGCCGCAGAATACACCATTTCTTATCTGACAAAAAAAAAAGACTTTATCAATCGGGAACAATTAAAATAGTTGCAAAAGTCACGTGCCCAACCAAATCAACAGCCCCCAACTAGTTTCCGCCCACGCCAACAGTTACAATAGACAAAAACAAAGTGCACACGCACACATACGCAAATGCACACCAATTCATGAACGGCTAGAAACATTCGTTGAAGAGCGTCCGCGATCGCCGCCGCGTAGCAAATCGTTAATTGCAGTGTAGAAAGTAAAATGACACAAATTATACACTAATTGCAAGTGTAGTTGGAAAGCAAGTCTACTGTATGCGTGCGTTGTTGTTGCAATTGGAAATTCGTTGCTGAAAGAATTGCTTCACTTTTGTCTTAAAGTGCGTGTCATTGTTTACAATAATAAAAAGTAGCGAACAACTTGAAAAGCAGCAGCAACAAAGTAGTGACTGCGAACCAATTTCAAATTTACGGGAGTTGCAGACAAACCTGTGCGCAAATATAGTCCCTTTACATATAACCAAATTATATATTGCCACCCTAGTGTGTATTTTTTATACTTGAAATCATTGGCGAGATTTTTGCAAAATTAATGCCACATCATTCGCACAGAATAAACAAGTAGAAAAGCTAAAATTAATAAATTATTAAGAACCCCTTCTCCTAAACCTCTAAGAATATTTAATTTTGTGCACGCGTTCCACAAAAAGCCGCCAAAATTCTTGATAAAGTGGCCTCGATAGGCGCCAACACGCTCAACTTCACCGATTTAGGGAGCCCCTATGAGGGGCCTCCCAGTACACCGCAATCCGGCATGGACGCGCCTGATGCACCGCACACACCCAAGTACATGGACGGTGGTACAACAACAACCGGCACACCAGGCGTGCAGATGCCGGGCAAGTCGGCGTTTGTAGAGCTGCAGCAACACGCCGCCGCTGGGTGAGTTACCACTCTTTGGATTAAGTCTTCTCTTTTCACAAATGTGGGACCCACAGTTGTAAGCCGTTTCCGAGCGGCAAATGGTTTCTTATGAGGAGCTTTTTCGAGGCAGCAAATACACTCGGAGGCTTGCCATTGTCTGCGAATTTTCTTTTTAATTTTTGGATGTTTGGTGTAAAACACAATAAACGGGAATGGAAAATGAAATGATTTAACAAAACAGATCTTTGTTAAATGTTCATTTCCAACCCGGGAAAATACTTAAAATACTGTCATGCCTTATAGAATCCTTTGTCAGATGTACTCGTCCATACGCAAAAATCAGTTTTGGTCCACAAAAAGTGTAATGTTTTATTTTATTTATTGGAAATGTGATACAAAAATGTCCTTTTTTAATTAAAAAAAATTATAATAATAAAAAACAATTGAAAAAATGAAAGAAGAAATAAAAAATTAAAAAATTTAAATTTCTTATAAAGATAAAAAAATAAAAATTTCTATAAAAAAAAATTTTCTTAAAAAAAATAATTAAATTTCCTAAAAAAAAATTCTTATAAAAACAAAACGGGGAAAAAATATTATTATTATTAATTAAAAAAAAATGACAATAATAAAAAACTATTGAAAAAACGAAAGGAGAAATAAAAAATTAAAAAGTTTAAATTTCTTATAAAAATAAAAATTTCCTATAAAAAAGAATCTTATAAAAATAAAAAAATAAAAATTTCCTATAAAAAAAATTAATTAAAATTAATTTAAAATTTAATTTAAAAAAAAATGATAATAAAAAACAATTGAAAACATGAAAGAAGAAATAAAACATTAAACAATTTTAATTTCTTATAAAAATAAAAGTTTCCTATGAAAAAAAATCTTATAAAAATTAAAAAAAAAATTTCCTATAAAAAGCTCTTATAAAAATAAAAAAAAAATATTGTTTTAGTTAAAAAAAAATGATAATAATAAAACATCAATTGAAAGAATGAAAGAAAAAATAAAAAATTTAAAAAAATTTAGTTTCTTATAAAAATAAAAAAATCTATAAAAACAAATTCTCATAAAAAAAGAAATAATAATAAAATTTCCAATAACAAAAAAAATTCTTATAAAAAAAAATTCCTATAAAAAAAATTCTCATAAAAAAAAATCCTAAAAAAAATTTTCTATTAAAAAAATAATTCTTACAAAAATAAATATAAATATACAGCTGCAGTCAAAATCTTAGTAGTGCACATACGTAAAATGGAATGGGTAAAAAAAGTGCGTGTAATCGCTTTTATAAAAAATTTTATTTTTTTTCCTCTTATAGCCCAAATGTCAAACAAAATAAATCCCAAAAAAAAAAATTCCAACGTTTATCTTACTTCAGTAAGGTAAAATAATATTTACAAAAACTGTAAAAAAAAAATTGCGATGTTACATGTATTTGAAAAGCGGATCAATTCAGGATTTATTTTGTATTCAAGGCCACTATAGCCTGATCGTAACATAAAAGTCTGCGATGACAGCCAAAACCGAAATATTCAATTTTAAATCTTATTTTAAAATTGTTTGCCCTCGCCGTAGGCTTTACTGTTTATCGCTGATGGAAGAACTATAGAACTGAAAGTGTTTTTCCTTACAATTTGTACTAAAAACTTGTTTAAGAAAACATCCGCGGTTGCTCGCTGTGTTCCATGTGAAGGGAAAATTTAGGGTGCACAGCGGAAGGAAACATTCGCACTAAATTATTGCTATTTGATAACCCTACCCTGGAATACAATAGTTCTTTGATTTTTTGCCACAAATCCTTTTTATTTTTGAATGTTGCCTTCCCGACTCGCTTCTTTAAACCTCCCTAAAGGTTTTCAATGGGGCTTAGGTCGGGTGACTGACTTAGCCAATTCACGCTTCAACATTATTTTGAAAAAACCATTCGCGTACTAACATTGAGGAGTGTTTTGGGTCGTTATTTTGCATAAAAAGCCACTCAAGTAGTATTTTCTCCTCAGCAAATGGTAGCATCACTTCTTGAAGTATGTCCTTGTAAATAACTTAGTCCATTTCCTTGGTTATGAGGTGAATAGGTCCTACTCCATGCCAAGAGAAGCATCTCCAAATCGTTAAGTTGCCGCCAACGTGCTTGACTGTGTCTTGTTTTGTGAACCGCGGTGAAAGCTCTTATCCTTTAGGTCGACTGATATTTCACCCAGCATCATCTCCAAATAAATTTAGTTTGTTGCACCGCGCCAAAGTATGTAATATCATATTTTCATACCCTCTGGTTCACACCATCGCTTAAGCTCTGGAGCAAAACTTTTTCTCTTCCTTAAGGGGTCATATACAGTTAGAATTTTCAAAAAATCGATTTTTTTTAATTTTATTTGCTTAATGTACATATATTTAAGAATACACACAGAAAATTTAGTATCATTCCGGTGGCGTTAGGCGCTAGAAGTCAAACTTTAAACGCGTTTTTCTCAAAATGTTGTTTTCAAAGTCGGTGATCAACTTTACTCGAAAACAGCGAAAATCGATTAGTCTCAAATTTTAACACGAGTTTCTTAATTATATATTTTATTTTTTTCTCACCCATAAATATATTTTTTTATAAGCGATTTAAGGCCGAAATTTTGCTTACAAATCGATTTTGTTTTTTTTTTGAGAAAGCGCCATTTTGCCACCCTAAATTTGCTTGTTTCAATAGAAGAACTTTACGACCTCTTCTGCTTGGTGGGTTCATGTGGTACACTCTACGCCGCACAGTTCTCGGTGATACTACGTTGTTGATTTCAGCTGCAATGGCCTTTGATGAATTAAAAGAATCCCTCTTGGCAAGAGTCAGAATTAAATTATCATTTTTTTTGCCACCATTTTAAAATAATATTATAATGCAAAAAAAATTGCTAAATAATTTTTATTTATTATTTATTCTATTTTGAAAAATTCCGAATTCAGTAAAATATGCATGAAAAAAAAACAAATGCAATAAATAAAAGAAAAAACGAGCAAGTGATAATTTTAAAGAATGAAAGTTTTAGAAACGGAAGTCAAAAGGTCCGAAAATGTGCGTAATTTCACTATTTTTTGTTTTGAGAGTACATACGTATTTTTTTAAACTTTTGTGGCATTTATTTGTCTATATTTTAAAAAGTTTACAAACATTTTTCGAGTAAAAATAATACAAAATGGCAGCTCCAGCCCTCACTGACGACGGTCGCGCGTGGCGGTGGACAGTGTGCGCGGGGCACTCTACAGCTCTGCCAAGTGATCTGAAACGAAAAAACCAAAACAAAATCTTAAAGTAGATGAAATTTGCGGGGCCTTATGAATTTCCGATTTTTAAAAAAATGGGGACCCTTTGAAAAAAAAACACCTTTTTGGTCCTTTTTTTTTGTTTTAACGTTAAAAAAAACAATTCTAAAAACTTTTTTTTTTGACAAAAAACGCTTTCTGAGGGCCCCCTAAATTGATTAACCTTTTATTTGAGCCGCCAAACGTCGTAATCGGTGTAGTTGTTGAAGCGGAATCGCACCCTGCTTGCAAAAAAAGGTGTTTCGAGAAAAACGCGTTTAAAGTTTGACGAAGCGGCTCCGAGCGCGCGCTTCTACCTGCTTTTCGGCCGACGCACTCTCTCGTCTATACGCTATAACTCGTAAAATCAGTTAGATAGCGAAATATCCTTTTGCCTACACATTTTTAGGACCTTAAGGAGGAAAATAACGCAAATATTAAAAAATAAGTTTTTTGTTCGATTTTGACTAGAACCTCCCCTTAAATAAAAACCAGTGGCTTCAGTTCAAAAATATCAAGTCAGTGGAATCTCGATTCGCAACAAATTGCAGCTAAAGCTTGTCAACAAGCGCAATTGCCAGTCTATAAAAAAATTTCGCAGTAATTACCATTTTTCTATGACTTTTAAAGTTCTAAATGAGTATAAATAAATATTTCGAAAGCAACGTGGCTCCTTAAAGTTTTTTTTTCTTGTTTTTAACACATGAAACGCCGTCAAAATGACAAATTAGCTGGACATTAAAAACATATTTGCGTGAAAAAGAGTAAAACCAATTTGAAATATGACGCTTCGCTTCGCGTTATCAGTAAATCGTGGCAAAACATAAGCGCAGGCGCTGGCATGAAAAATGATTACCCAGAAAAAGTACAACCGCCAAGCCGAGTGAAAAACTGCAATGGCAGCGTACGACAAATGAGAAACGACATTTTGGCCAGAAAAGCAAGTGGCCAACCAAAGAAAAGCACACAAGGTCGTCGACACACCCACGGCAGCTCGGGTTGCGATATGCGGCGCTGTGTTGTGTGCACGTAACAAAAGCAAAAAGTAAACTTCAAATGTGACTTTTGAGAGCCTTCGAAAAAGTAATTTCTTAACAGTTAAATGTTTTGTCTTTTTTATGTCTTAAATAATTAACTCCTTGCTGTTTGGCATTAATCTACGCAAATTGCACAAACACTTGAACTCTTGACGCGGACACCTTTCTACATTTTTCAAACTCGTGGAAACTGTGCATGTGGCGGAAATGCGCGTAAATTAATAATAAAAATATTCAAGTCGCACAAATAAAAAAATATAATAAAAAATCTTATTCCATTTGATGCGTGGTGCGTTGGCGAGTTGGTCACCGCACCGCCACTATTTCTACACCCCACGTTGCTGTGCTGGCATTGCTGCTGCACATTTAATTTTTGTTATTTTTAATATGAATACTCTAAATGTTGCCTATTTGGTCGCATAGTGCGCGTCATAAAAATTCGTTCAAATTTATGAAGTCCGCAAATGATGAGTGCCCTCATTTTTTTCATTTTTTCTTTCAGCTATTCCTTTTTTCCAATTGCAATGTCCGCGCGAGTTTTTTCTTTATTTATATTCAAATATATGAGTGTGTGTGGCTGCGCGTGTGTGTTGGAATGTGTGTGACGGAAATGTACGTAGCGCGGCGTAGATTCAATTAAAACTGTTGTAAATATTCTGTGCGTGATTTATTTGTGGTGCTTGTGTGTCGCAGCTCGAAGTACAGGCGCAAGGCAGCAACCGTCCGTCTGTTCATTGACTTTTGATGGTGATTTTTCGATTAGAATTTGGATTCCTTTGGCAGTGCTGCAAATCGCGGCGACAGGAAGCACTTAATTATTATTGTGCCCTTATATTAATTTAAATTGTGATGTTTTCTACTTCTCCGACATCTTTACAATCGCCCGATAAAATCGGAAATTTTCGGTTGTTTGAAGTCAATACTAAATTTAGTGTTTTGTTGGCTGCAATGAAAAGGTCAAATTTATTTAGTGGTGAGATTAATGCGAGGTTGTGAGATTAGTGAGTTAATTATAAGTGAGAGTGTAAGTGTTGAAGCGTAGATGAAAAACAAAATATTTAAGGAAATTCATATAATTTACGTGGAAGAGAAACTTAATGCGCCTTAAGCTCGAAAAACATGAAATGTTTTTGAAAGTGACTGAGGGAAGGAAGGTGACTTTTCAAGTTTCGCGGATTTTATACAAACATTTGATTTTCGATTTTGGTCGATATTTTTTCGCATCAAGAAACAGTGTAAAATTAATTCATGAAATTCTTTTTGATCCATTGTTTTGAAAATGAGAAAAGTAGCGTCACTCTTAGCGCAATAACTCACGAACTAATGAATAGAACATCGTGAAATTTCAACAGCTACCTTTTTAAGGTTAGCACTAACTGAAAAAGAGGCGAATGGGGACTTTTCAGTCAATGTGTGACATCGTCCCCAACATATAAATGCATATAAGTATGTTGATAATATCAGCAATTATTAACTTTTTGTTTGCTTTTAACAGATTTTGTGGTTAGACGTGTTTTGCTGTTGTTAGCAATTTTCGCTATCAAAAAAATGGATTAACGAATTTCCATTTTTTTTTGCCAAAAACAGCGCCTTAGTCACCGTATTTGCCGGACAAAAGTCCCTGCAGCCTTTTATAATATATTTGGCACGTACACCCTTTCTGGTTATTTGGCTGAGCTCCTCCTCCTACTTGTGGCGTGCGTCTTGATGTTCTTCCACAGATGGAGGGACCTACAGTTTCAAGCCGACTTCGAACGGCAGATATTTTTTATGAGAAGCTTTTTCATAGCAGAAAAACAACCGTAGGTTTGTCATTTCTAGCCGAGGAAAATTGTTTTCTTCATTTTGGTATCCTAAGTTCTCTCTGAATTCTGAATGGTTGTCACGCATCAACCCATTCGGCTACGGCGCCCGCCTTTTAGTGCACCCAAAAGCCCATGAAAGAATGGAGAATTGTCATGTTTGCGGAAATAAAGCTCGCATCGCTGGATGAGTTGGAGGCCATACCAAAAAAGTCATATCAGAGGTGCTTAGAGGATTGAAAAAAGTGTTGGTATGAAGGAATACCTAGAAAGGAGATAAATAAATTAACATTTTTGAACAAACTTCGTAGTTTTTTTTTATTGGAATTCCTAACTTTTTTATTTAGCTGTTTGAATGACCGAAAAATTAAGTTATCTTAAAAAAAATGCTTTCGTTAATGTTTTTCAAATATTTGATGAACTTTTGTTTTAGTGTTCAATGCAGTCTGACAGCTCGCGAAAAAATATAGCACTTCAATTTTTTGGAAGCTTTATTTATTTCTGAATTTAAATCATTGTGTTATTTTTATAAAAATATAGTTTAACCTAATAATAAAGACCATTTAGTAAAGTTTCAAAATATTTATAAAAAGTCGACGTATTTTAGTCAATTTTTAATCAGAAGTCAAAAAAAGGGGGGAAAAGGGAAGAAGAAAACGAGAAAAAACAACAAGAAAAAATAATAAAATCGACATGCAGTTTTATGACTCATTACATTTTAAATAAAATTTTGAAAAAAAGAGCGAAGTGGCTCAAAGATGTCATAGATTTTAGGTATTTTTTCCTAGTTAACTTACTTACTTAATTGGCCGTAACAGCCCTGGCTTAAGCCAAGTGAAGCCAGGTCATCTTCAATTAGGTACTTCCACCGGACATGAAGACGTCCTCTTCGCCGTCAACCGCCAATTACCGTTTCGAACAGCTTCTTCGCCGGAGCAATTCCTTCCGTACGGACGACATAAAAATCAATGTAGTATTGTGGAAACTTCGAACTTGTACTTTATTAAATTAAAACTTAAAGTGCTATAAAACTGCATACTCGTTTTTTTTTAATTTGATTAAAAAGTTTGAAATTTTGATGAACGTTTTTGTCATCTTCTAATTTTTGTATAATGTTTGAAATCTGGGTTTGCATGATTTCTTTAGTAATAGATCATTGCCTTTTCTAAAAAAAATATAAACATAAAAAAACACAAAACAGAAAAATAGTCAAAAGTAGTCAAAATGTTGAGTTGTCAAATGTCGATATATTTCTTTCACAGACGGTATACAAATGGAGCTCATATTCAGACTCTGAATTATTTAATACTCGTAAAAGACAAAATTCACTCAGCAAAATACATTCAGTTAGCTGAAATTGCTTATAAAAAATAATTAATTATTAACAAAAAAAAAATATTAAAAATGAACAAAGAAACTGCCGCTTTTTTAAAAGAAAGTAACTCAATTTTTATTAAAACTTAGAATGAACTTTAATCAATTATATATTTGCATTGTGTTCGATAACCTTTTGCCATCTTTCCGGCAAATTCATTATTCCGCGCTCATAGAACTTCTGTCATTTATTTGCAAAAAATTTAACCAATTGCGATTTTATAGCCTCATCATAGCCGAAAGTGTCGATTTGCGCAATTTTAGGATGCGCACGGATACGTAGTTGTTGGTTTTTTTTGACTTAAAAGTATCGAACTTTGTACGCGCTTTTTGGGCTTGGTGTTAATTTAGGTTGAACGATAGTTTGTGAATTTTCAGCGGAATGCTCTCGAAAAATCAGTGCATTGTGTGTATTTGACACCAAACGAGACCTCATTTTTCCCGGCGCAAAAATCTTTCAAAACAGTTTGAACGTATTACTAACAGGGTTGAGCAGAGTGCACTAAATAATTAGTGAAATAAGCGGGTTTAGTGAACTGAATATTTAGTGATAATGAAACCTTATTTTAAATACCACTAAAAAATTTGAGATAGTGCAATTTGGTGGTAGTGCAAAATGCCCAACCCTAATTACTAGTCTATTAAAATTTGGCCGAATTGATTATTTTACACATTGGTTCCATCACATGCAACACAGCTAAGCCCAACCTTAATAGAATTAAAGTCGAAAAAGAAAAAAAGAGAGAAAGGTTAGCACGGGCTTGCTAGTTTTTTGTTTTCTAAAAGAATTTTTAACGTCAAATCATACATTATTGCCTTGCAAAAGTCATAAATAACACTTTACTAAGTTTGATGATTTCCATTTAGTGAAGCCTGAGCATCATTTCCTAATCATTGTTGATTTCTCTGGCAGGAATTCGGAACCACATCATGGTAATATAAAATAATGAAAATGTTACCTTGATTTCTGTGCAACTTTAATGCAATACCAACGGTAATGGTAATGGTTGTACGGGTTAGGCGAAGGTCTTTGTGCACTGCGACCAGACTGATTTATGGTGCGCCCCAAGTGTTTATTCATTATTTAGTACTGCGAGAAATCGAACCAGTTCCTTAACAGAGAACATTTGTAAGTCTTCATCCTCCTGTAGGTACGGGCCCAGGATTCTGTGTCTCCTGTGACCTAATGCTTCACAATTGGTGGTCAACTGTTCCATGGACTCCTCTTCATCACAGCGGAACCTGCATAAACTCCTGCTAGATAATCCTATTGTATTGAAATGTTTATTGCAGGAAAAGTGGCATGTAAATGCTCCACAGTGTAAGCTGAGGCGCTTTTTGTATAGGGTTAGAGCTGATTTTGCTCTGTTGATATGAAAGTTCAGGAACTTTTTGGAGTGATTAAGGCCGTTGTGCCATTCCAGTATTCCTTGGTGCTATTTGGGTCCACAATTTTTTCGTTTCCTGTTTAAGGTAGTTTTGATTTTGATTGATTGATTATTTTGATTTTGGGTTGATCTAATAAATGGCCCTTCCGCCACTTTTTTGGCACAAAGGTGTGCCTTCTCGTTTCCTTCGTGTCCCTCTTGTCCTGATACCCAAATCAGGCAACCTGATTAAGAGTCGCCAGTTTGTGGAGTGCATTGTTACACTCTATAAGAGCTTTCGAATTGAACGTAAATCTATTTAAAGCTTTG
Source organism: Anastrepha fraterculus (assembly GCA_037575425.1). Classification (NCBI taxonomy): domain Eukaryota; kingdom Metazoa; phylum Arthropoda; class Insecta; order Diptera; family Tephritidae; genus Anastrepha; species Anastrepha fraterculus. Next base: position 72,685 of record JAYXIM010000159.1, on the reverse strand, counting down.
AGGACTGATTGACTGCCCAAAAAGTACTTTAATTTTTACTTTTTCGAACCTTCTTTTGAAAACGATTTCCACTGCTTCCATTATGGCGAAAAGCTCTGCATCGGAAATTGTAGTGGCTGTACCAAATACTGCTTCTGTTGTCCTTCACAATCCACTTCCGATGATCTTAAAACATAAAATTGCCGCAAATCACTAAGGAAACAAAAACCGTGTACATCGAAACTATACGGGAGCGCCCGTTTGTCTTTCTAAATCTAAATATAAATATTATATGGTACTTTCTACAGAATGTTTAGCAATATTTTTCCAAAATATCCCATGAGATAATAATAAAGCATAGGAAGGAGCAGCATTTTGCTTATTGGACTACTAAGTTAAGTTCGATATAAAAAACGAGTAGTGTAGGTACTCGTGTACTCGTATACGAGTGCCTGAGAAAAATCAGCGCAAATCAAACGGGATCGAAGAGCTAAACTACAACACAATAAACGAATAAATAACAAAGTCAATAAAATGAGATGCAACTATGTAAGTGTTCATATGCGAATTATCTACATACATATATGTATGTATGCACTTATACACATGTATGTATGTAAATATGTAAACACATATTTGATACGCCGCAGGCAGACATTTTGTGGTTTTCGGGTTGGGCCTGAGCCGCGCTGCTCATAATGCGATTGCTCGGCTATTTCGGTGTTCGCACCGCACAAATACATGTGAAACCAGTACTTCTGCTAAATTACAGCATATGTTTGTCTGTACATATGTACGTAGGCATGTCATGGCCATTTGTGTGCGTGACCACTGTTATTGCATGGAAGTCGCTTCTATTTCCGTGTTTTATTATTTTACTTTTGGCAAACAAACGTGAAAACCACTCAAAACAAGCCACAAAACCTAAAGGCAGACAGTCACATGTCAAAACCTGCGTATAGCGCAAAACAAGCAGGATTGAAACGGCAAAGCGGCAAAATAATGTTCATAATTATAAAGGGACTTTCAAAAGTGACTCCTAGACGTGAATTCCTAGACGGTACTTGATTTTGTACGGCACCTCTTTGACATTTGCCAAGTAGACGGATGTACAATTTTATGCGATAGAAACTTATTATGAAAATGGTCGACCCTTAAAATCAACATATCGCAAATTCGTAATTTTTTGGTAGAAATATTTGTCACTTGCAGCTATACCTGCTATAGGCACTCTCACTTGTCTCCGATGATTCTTCAAAACTTTCTAAAATCACCTTCATTTCCCATAAGATTTCTCTCAGCAGATGTGCCTCTAACTGTGTTGCTCCCGTAACTCAAGAAATGGGTTCATCCAAAGAGTCCGCTTCATGCGCTCCTCCTCTTTAATTACGTCTCGAAGTTCTCGCAATGCTTTGATTACTAAAACGCAGCGAACTGCTTTGCTCGCTGACACATTTAAAATGAAATGGTAAGCGATTAAATGCCCACGAAAAGTTTATCTCTTTAGTTGACTGTTTCGTAAGCGATCGGCATTCGTAGATATAGATTTGCTATCAGAGTGAGTCCAGAATTCAAAGGTGTTGGTGAAAGACTTTCAAGAAGCTGGTACTGTCCAGGATAGAAAGAGGACTGGTAGATCTAAAACTGGACGTTCTGTTGAGAATATTGTTGTTGTGTTGCTGAACAACTTTCAACCTTAACAACCAACCATCGATTTCTCAACGTTCTCAACAATGAGGCATTCACGAATCGACTGTTTGGTGTAGTTCACCTGTAGGTGTGCACACGATGGACATTTTAATGACGTAATTTTTCACCTAAAAATATTAAAAGCCATATTTTAAATAAACATGGTGAAACCCCAAAGAATCTGAAGCTTTACATATTTTACTTTACAACAACAACGAGGCACGTCTTTTGAAAGACACTTTACTAATTAAACGGGTGTTGTTTTTAGAGTTATGGAGGTTCCGATAGCGATATTTGTCAGATGCTCAAGGGAAAATTGATGTAACATATTTGTTAGAGTATTATTGAATGTAAAACTGCGAGGCTCACACCTAAACAAAATTTACGAATCGTGGAGATTTCTTCTCTCAATTCATGTTATGTGTCACAGCACACGTCAACCACATTACGGTGAGATTGATTTCCGGCTATTTAGGATGGAAGTAATCCTCACGAGACTTTCGAAACACAATTTTCTTCAGAAAAAATCAATACTGTGCGTGATCTGCATGCGTCTTTACTGACTCAGTATTTTTCAAAACTGAAGGTGGAGTAAGCGTTGCCGTCGATAGTGGGCCCTGCTGGCAAGTTGTTCGCCACTTTTTTTTATTCCTTAAGCCAACACCACACACTTAGGTATGGGTAAAATAGTTTAAGCAAGACAGTAAAATTTATTGAGACGCATTTTCGACCACTGAAATAACGAAAAATTGACGTTCAGATATTACAGAAGTAAATTTCAAATGCGAAAGCTGTTGTAAATGTGACGATTGAGCAATTGAAGACGATTTTTGAAATGCGGATGCTCTTCAGAGACTTTGGTTTTATTTCGCTCAAGTCGCTTCTTCACTTTTTGAACCATTTCACGTGACGTTGCAGACTTTTGATGACCTCCTCCATCACGTTTCGCGATGCTACCAGTATCATTGTAACGAGTAATGGCGCGATAAACAAAAACTTTATTTACTTTAACGTGAACGACCTCACGAACAATCGCTGGTTGCGTACGGGCATCAGCTGCGCGAGCGGTCTAAATTGGTTACACTTCGAGTGCCAGACCCTGTAATTATATATAAATCACAATGAGTTTTTTATTGCATTGATTATCAGAGTTCACACCCATACAACAGCGTTGATAGAAAATAAGATTTCCGAGAAGCAGTTTTTGAGGGTATTGGTATTAGGTGCTGTGTTTGCTATAAAGATCTCAGCATTCAGTATACTTCACCAATTGTACTATAGACATGATTATCCCAAGTTAGTGTTTTATTGAATTGTACGCCTCGGTTTTTAGCTGCATCGACACACGGTACCCCCGATCTGTTTAATAAAATTTTGTCATAAACATTGATATCGAAATGTTCTTTGAAGATACCAATGCATTGCGACTTATTTGGCTTCATGACCAGATCATTGTTACTTGCCCGCTCGTTGACTGAGTCTAGGCCCCTGTTGAGGTTATGTATACAAGTTGCTAGAGAGATAAGGGGGAAACACTGAGAAAGTTGCCACATATTTGGACCGACCGCTGGGTTTTCATAAGACCCAGCTTGGGTAGTTATGATATATAAGTACAAATATACTCGTATGTCGGAAATTATTTGAGAATAATAAAAGGTATAGAATTTGCAAGCTGGCAAATGCGAAGTATTAGCGATTTCAGCTATTTTTCATGCATTATTTAGAAGCAAGGCTGATACCTTTAAATACGCCTATTTCATAGATATGCATTTGTATATATTTCTCGAAACGTCAAAACAGCAAACCAAAAACAGACTAATCAATAAAGCAGCTAACCAACCAAAAATTAATGACCTCAAACAAATATGCAAATACACATTTTTATGTACATATGTGCATATGTATGTATGTATATATGTATGTATGTATATATGTATGTATGTATATATGTACATATATGATAATAAATATATATATGTGTTATACATATGTATGTGCGTATCTGCACCGGTTTCTAGTTCTTAACTGTTTGTCTTGAATTTTTCTTGATTTTGTTTCGGCTCACTTTTTGTTTTTTTGTTGTTGTTGTTTTTCTATTATTACTTCTTCGCCACCATTTTACTGTATTTCCTTTCCCATATGTGCTATATATAATACATACAAGTATTTTTGTACTGACCACAAACCGAAAACCACAAGCAATCACCTCCACCTGTACGCCATCTGTGTGCGGCAACTACTGGCTGCGAGCCGTCAAATGTCGCTGAGAATTTCGTGTGGTGAACTCAAGTGTTTCTCATGTTAGCGTTTATCCTGCAGGACCCACTCATTTCTGGACGCCCATAACTTTTGTTTTACATCTACGAGGTGTTGGAATAATATTTACTTGCTTATTTATAGACGGACTAAGCATTGCGGTAAAGAGTGCACGATAGACATACATATGTACGGGTACAGTAAATATGAAAGGCCATTTGTGTACGCTTAATATATAAATAGTAAGAATGCGAAACATATTGATTTTTCGCCGCGATCATTCTTGTACATACATACGCACATTAAAATTCGTCAAAGCGTGCAGTGAAGCGTAGAAGTTCGATAGGACGCTTGTATGTATTGTACATATGCATGAATATGTGTATATATGTATGTATGTATACGTGTACTATCTGCGTGTGTGAATCCGACGGCTTGGAGCCAGTTTGATGAAGTCATAAAAAAGTTTTACATTCATACTGAATTATGTATGAATTTATACAAAACTTTTTACATACCCACAAGTCATTCTCCGGTAGACCGCAATGGTTGGACAACATAAATGGAATTTTATATGTTTACTTAGGCCAAATCAAAGGTAGCGAGAAAAGTTACAAAATGTGTATCGAAATACGAAAGTTCCTTGTATCGCTCCAAAGGGACTTGATTTTTATTTATTTATTCAGCTAAGATATGTGGGCGTATATGTAAGACTTTTTTTAATCTTTTATAATACATCTAAAGAAAGAAAGTTCCAACATTTAAAATATAGAATGCAAACTTAAAACTAGAAACTAACAATCAGACATAACACCTGGACTGAAAAGTCTCGGGCCTAACACATAGATGGCACTAGTTTTATTGCATTCACTTCTTTTCCAGTTAGTACCAACCTTAAAAAGGCAGCTGTTATAATTTCATGATATTTTATTCGGTAGTGCGTGAGTTATTGTGCTAAGAGTGCCGCTACTTTTGTTATTTTCAAAACAATGGATCAAAAAGAATTCCGGGTTTTAATTTTAATTTTAAATTTAAATTCTTGATGGGGGAAAATACTATTCGAGCGAAGCAGTGTCTTGAAAAGTGTTGTGGAGTCAGAAACTACAAATAAACGATGGCATGCCGAGTTCAAGAGTGGTTGTAAAGACACTTCTTCTTCTTCTTAATTGGCGCTATAACCGCTTACGCGATTTTGACCGAGTTTAACAAAGCGCGCCAGTCGTTTCTTTCTCGTGCTAACCGGCGCCAGTTGGACACACCAAGTGAAGCCAAGTCCTTCTCCACCTGATCTTCCCAACGCATAGGAGGCCGCCCTCTTCCTCTGCTACCACCAGCTGGTACCGCATCGAATACTTTCAAAGCCGGAGCGTTTGTATCCATTCGGACGACATGACCCAGCCAACGTAGCCGCTGGATCTTTATTCGCTGCGCTATGTCTATGTCGTCGTAAAGCTCATACAGCTCATCGTTCCATCGTCTGCGATATTCGCTGTTGCCAACGTGCAAAGGTCCAAAAATCTTACGCAGAATCTTTCTCTCGAACACTCCAAGCGTCGCTTCATCGGATGTTGTCATCGCCCACGCTTCTGCGCCATACGTTAGGACGGGCATGATGAGAGTCTTGTAGAGTGTTAGTTTTGTTCGTCGAGAGAGGACTTTACTGCTCAATTGCCTACTTAGTCCAAAGTAGCACTTGTTGGCAAGAGAGATTCTACGTTGGATTTCAAGGCTGACGTTGTTATCGGTGTTAATGCTGGTTCCTAAATAAACGAAGTCTTTTACAACCTCGAAATTATAACTGTCTACAGTGACGTGGGTGCCGATACGCGAGTGCGCCGACTGTTTGTTTGAAGACAGGAGGTACTTCGTTTTGTCCTCGTTCACCACCAGACCCATTCGCTTTGCCTCTTTATCCAGTTTGGAGAAGGCAGAACTAACAGCGCGGTTGTTAAGGCCGATGATGTCAATATCATCGGCATACGCCAGCAATTGTACGCTCTTATAAAAAATTGTGCCTGAGCGATTAAGTTCTGCGGCTCGTACGATGCTCTCCAACATCAGGTTAAAGAAGTCACACGACAGCGAGTCACCCTGTCTGAAACCTCGTTTGGTATCAAACGGCTCGGAGAGGTCCTTCCCAATTCTGACGGCGCTGCTGGTGTTGAGCAACGTCATCTTACATAGCCGTATTAGTTTTGCGGGGATACCAAATTCAGACATCGTGGCATACAGGTAACTCCTTTCCGTACTGTCGAATGCAGCTTTGAAATCGACGAAAAGATGGTGTGTGTCGATTCTCCTTTCATGGGTCTTTTCCAAGATTTGGCGTATTGTGAATATTTGGTCGATGGTAGACTTTCCAGGTCTGAAGCCACACTGATAAGGTCCAATCAGTTGGTTGACGGTGGGCTTCAGCCTTTCACACAATACGCTCGCTAGAACCTTATAGGCGATATTTAGAAGACTAATCCCGCGGTAATTGGCACAGATTGCAGGATCCCCCTTCTTATGGATTGGGCAGAGCACACTTAAATTCCAATCGGCAGGCATGCTTTCATCCGACCATATTTTGCATAGAAGCTGATGCATGCACCTTACCAGCTCCTCGCCGCCATGTTTGAATAGCTCAGCCGTCAGTCCGTCGGCGCCCGCGGCTTTGTTGTTCTTTAGCCGCGTTGTCGCTATTCTCACCTCGTCATGATCGGGTAGCGGAACGACAATTCCGTCGTCAACGATTGGGGTATCGGGATCTTCACTTTCTCGGTGACATGCGCAGCTGTCACTGTTTAATAGGTTCGAGAAGTGTTCCCTCCATAATTTAAGATTGCTCTGTACGTCAGTCACCAGTTCGCCGTCTTTGTTCTTACAGGAAAACGCCCCGGTCTTAAAACCTTCTGTAAGCCGCCGAACTTTCTGGTAGAATTTTCGGGCGTTGTTCCTGTTGGCCAGCATCTCAAGCTCTTCGCACTCACGTATTTCGGCCTCTCGTTTCTTCTTTCGGATAATACGTCTCTCTTCCTTTTTCAGCTCTCGGTAGCGATCCCACATGGCTCGCGTTGCGCCCGATCGCAGCGTGGCTCTATAGGCGACATCTTTTCTTTCGGCGGCAGCATGACATTCCTCGTCGTACCAATTGTTTTTTCGGGCTCGCCGGAATCCGATTTCTTCTTCGGCGGCGGTACGTAGGGAACGAGAAATGTTGCTCCATTGCTCGCGCATGCCGGTTTGTTGGGCAGTGCTCTCCGAGAGCAGGAGTGAGAGTCGAGTGGCGAATCTTCTGGCTGTCTGTTGTGATTGCAGCTTTTCGACGTCGAACATTCTTTGCGTAGGTAGATGCACGTTTTTTGCTGCACAGAGGCGTGTGCGCAGTTTGGCTGCAACAAGGTAGTGATCCGAGTCAATGTTGGGTCCTCGGATCGTACGTACATCTAATACACTAGAAACGTGTCTTCCATCTATCACAACATGATCGATCTGGTTTCGTGTTTTTCGATCAGGAGACAGCCAGGTGGCTTGGTGAATCTTCTTATGCTGGAATCTGGTGCTACAGACTACCATGTTTCGGGCCCCGGCGAAGTCGATCAGCCTCTGTCCGTTACCGGATGTTTCGTTGTGCAGGCTGAATTTTCCGACTGTGGGACCAAAAATTTCCTCCTTGCCCACCCTGGCGTTGAAGTCGCCAAGCACGATTTTTATGTCGTGGCGGGGGCACCGCTCATAGGAACGTTCCAGGCGCTCATAGAAAGAATCTTTGGTCGCATCGTCCTTCTCTTCCGTCGGGGCGTGGGCGCAAATTAGCGATATGTTAAAAAAACGGGCTTTGATGCGGATTGTTGCGAGACGCTCGTCCACCGGAGTGAACGACAGTACTTGGCGACGAAGTCTCTCTCCCACAACAAATCCGACACCGAATTTGCGCTCCTTTACATGGCAGCTGTAGTAGACGTCGCAAGGTCCTATGGTTTTCTTTCCTTGCCCCGTCCATCGCATCTCTTGGATGGCAGTGATGTCAGCCTTTACTCTCACGAGGACATCAACCAGCCGGGCAGAGGCACCTTCCCCATTAAGGGACCGGACATTCCAGGTGCATGCCCTCAAATCATAGTCCTTAGTTCGTTTGCAGGGGTCGTCATCAGTATAGGGAGGTCTCATCCGAGGCTTTTTTAAAGTTTTCATTGGGGGGGATTTTTAAGTGGCGGGTCCCAAACCCAACGCACAACCAGCTATCCTGGAATGTTTCGCCTTCTCACTTTAGCTCACTCCCGAACGGGTGTTCGGAAGCTACCCAGAGGATACGTGGGCTAATCCCGGCCGTTGTGAGCTGCTTGAACCACATGCAGAAGAATCGTCCTGGCCATTCCCAAGTGAATGGCGATCAGTAACTTTCCCCACTTGCGTGGACTTCTACACATGGAACCAGAGATAATGCACAACGCAGGCGACGTCCAAATGAGGCGGTAACACCAGAAAGCGATCAAAAAATCCACGCAATCGTTTTGAATTACCGAAAAGTGAAGGTGGCTGAGTTAACTAACATCGTAAAGATATCAAAAGAGCGAGCTGGCTTTCTATTGCAAGAACATTTGACTATGAGAAAGCTCTGTTCAAAATGGGTGCGTTTGCTCACTGTTTTGTTTCATCAAGACAACACACCGTACCACAATTCAAATTCATGTAGTCGCGCCATTGTTTTGATTGACTGCCACATCGCAACATTTGCCTCCCAGCGGATACTGGCTGTTCGCAGACCAAAAAAAAAACGCTCGCAAAAGACAAATCCTTCTATAAAAGTGATATTGAAATGTTAGAGCGGCACTGGAATGATTGGGTTGATCTTGATGGAAGTAACGTTGATGAATGAAGTTAATTTTGAACAAGTGAAACGTGTTTTCTTTGTTAAGCCTGGGACTTCTTAAGCCTATGTGTTATAAAGGCAGTGAGTCAAAGGCGGCCGCAGCCGAATGGGCTGGTGCGTGACTGCCATTCGGGAGTGCCTAGGTTCGTATCTCCGTACACGAAACACCAAAACGATAGAAAGTTTTTCTAATAGCGGTCACCCCTCGGTAAGGTAAGCCTCCGAGTGCTTTCCTGCCATGTCCAACGGAAGTGTATGCGGTAATTATATTTTCTTCAAAATCGCAGGGAATCCGTTAACGGTTTGATGTCGGCCACAACTTCTGAATTTTTTTCATCATTTAATATTCCTGATTAGAAATTATTTTATTTCACTTGTATTTTCATTATATAAAATCGCGCCAATTACTTAAAATTTTTCACCACTTTGAACTCTATTTTACCATTTTAAAATCACATTGCGCTCATTTTAAAGTTAAAACTCTGTTTTTGTGACAAAATGCCTTTTAAGTTGACTAGGACAGAGTTAAAATGGTGTTTCTTATAAAACAAAATTTGAGTCGGTAATACCTTTTTATAACTTCTCTGTGACTGAGGAGTAAGCGATTTCGGTGCCACAAGAATAATAAACAAGCAACCAAGAAAATACTTACTAATTCATAGTGGGAAATATTATTTCTTGAAAGAAGATATTAAAGTTAGTTTTATTTAAACTCTTCATTATCATCTCAACTTGGATCTCCCTTGTTCTCGTAGCACCATCGATTTCGGCTTGAGTAGTCTTCCAAGCTACATGAATTTCATCATATCGCCTCCTCGAACTAGTTCTGTAATCTCATTAGTGGTTTTTTTCATGCGTCCATTTATTTTTTTCCTAGTTTCCAGCCTTCTCAAGTCTTTCCCTTTACTGGTCGCCATTGCCAACGTTTCAGCGCCGTAGCAGGGTCTCAACATAAATCGATGAATAGATGCTTTGAATTTTTTATTCATTAAAAAGCGCCGTTTGCATTGCATTGTTATTGCATACAGCTGTTGTCGGTTACATAAATCTTTTTACCCCTTCAAACTCGTAGCCGTGTATAATCAGTGGTCTTCTTCTGCTCTCGGATGACGACAAAATCGTGTGCTTAGTCTTAGATAGATTCAGTTTTACGCCAATCTTCGTTGCAGCCTCGTCAACAATGCTTAGGCCTTCCACTAGTCTTCGTAAATTGAAAATCAGTGCAGTGCTTGCTACCTGCGTAGGCAAATATCTGTGCCATGTGTCCTTTGAAATTAATATTGAGCAATGCAAAGTATGAGACCAAAGGTTGTAAAGAACGGGATATTTCCTTCTTTACTTCTGTCTGTGCTAACTTATGATCACTAGATTTAGGTATAACTTTGCGTATGTATGAAAACTAGTTAGAGTGCCGGCATTTGGTGTTTTTTAAGACTAAAGAAGTCTGGGTTGAAATTGAAATTTGAAAAAGGCGAGTCAAGAAGTACTGAGAGATTGGTAACTCCTAGAACACTCATGCTAAAAAGGCAATTTTATTTAAAGCTCTGAAAAGTAAAAGGGTAGATAGTCAAGATGGAAAGGAGAGAAGCCACGTATAGAAAGAGATAGAATGGAACATAGACAGAGACAGAGATAGCTAGTCCCGTAAGAATTTTCTAGATTCTTTGGCGAATCTGAAAATATCAAGTCCGGGAGAATAAATTTGACTCATTCTCATGACATCGGAACCCAAAATTCGTAGCCTTGCTCTAGCAAAGACAGGAAACTCACAGAGACACTGCTCAGTGCAATCCGCCTCATCTAAACAAGACAGGTAAATTGGGTCCTCAATGGTTCTAATGTTGGTCATATGCTGACCCCATGGGTTGTGTCCTGTAATAATTCGGACCAACATTTCTTCAACTGAACGTCATTTCTTCCAATTTTTAGAAGAAAGTTCGACAGTTGTTTGTTCGGTCTTGTGACAACAATGTAAAAAAGTCAAATCTGTTTGTTAGAAACTACAGAAAAGGTGGTTTGAAATATATAACAAATTTTTTTCCTCTTTTTTTCGCGTGGTGCTTCTTATAGCTTTCGCCGCAGTTTATGTACAATGAATATTAAATTTATAAATAATTTTAACATTTTCTCAATTTTCAATTCTCCTTACAGTTACGGTGGCATACGTGGTGGTTATCAACATTTTGGACCACAAGGTGGACAGGACTCTGGATTTCCAAGTCCACGCAGCGCCTTAGGTTATCCTTTCCCGCCCATGCATCAGAACTCATATTCCGGCTATCATTTAGGCAGTTATGCGCCGCCCTGCTCGAGTCCACCAAAGGATGGTGAGTATGAGAACAATGAAAAAGGTTTAACTTCTTTTTTCAGTGGTCAAGACAAATAATAATCGAAGGAATTAAACAAAAAATATATAAAATATAGCAAAATGAATAAAGAATAGATTAAACAAATACTTAGTAACACTGGCCCAGCAGTAAACAAACTGAAATGCGATGAATAAGCGCAAATAAACAAATATTAACGTAGCAAAACAAATATACACTAAACTACATAGTAAATGAGTGTGACTCAAAAAATACAGCCTTGTGAGGCGAACTCAAAACGAACAATTGACCTCTGTTGTACCAATAAAAACACAAATCGAATGGCAGACACGCGATTTTCCAAGGAATTAACTTAGTGTTTCAGCGCTCAACCGAGAGCGACATCTGCGCTTTGGTGACAATTCCAAAGTACTCTACAGGCCGCCATTCAATGTTCCATGTGTACATATGCATTTATTTATAAAGTAATAAAGGTGTATATGTATGTGTGTGTGCATGTATATGTGTAAATGAAGTTCTAAATGCACATACATTTTCGTTTCTATGCTTGCTCTACCGCTGCACAAATGTGTCACGTTAGTTTGTATTTTGCCGCCCTTTTCGTAGACAACAGAAAAAAAAAACATTTTTATTTCATTTACTTTTTTAGTTTGTCTGCATTTCCATTCCGTTCAGTTTTAGTTTGGGTTGCTGGCACACTCGAGAAAAGGACAAACAAGATTTTTATCTAGATTTTTTTTTTTTTGTGGTGTAATGTACAGCACTTTTAGTCTTGGTTGTTGTTGTTTTTGGGCATTGTGTTTGGGTAAAAACATACTATTTGCCTGCATAATGATCGATTGAGACGTATGTATCTATGCACACTTACAAATATCACTCATGAAATGTATGTGCGGTTGTATATTCTTATGTAAGGCTTCAGCGACCACGGCCCAATGGGACATTGTGTTGACAATTTCAGTGGTTGTAGTTGTTGTTAATATTTTATATTTGTTTTTATGATCCCCAGCATTTACTGGTTTTTTTGTTTTCTTTGTCATATCGTATGTATCTCTCTTGTGCCCTTTGTAAGCACTCGTTCACACACACACACACATATATATAGGGCTTATTCTCATGCATTTCACTTGCATGTTTGTTGCTATAATACCCGATTCCAAAAAATGGTGGCAGCAATTGTGCTAATCGTTTGGTTAATCGTGCGGCCATTGTCAGTTACTCTCTCCGCACACTCACAGCCCAATAACTTTTACTTATATTTAATTTTCTCTTATTAATTTTGAGCGTTTTCGATTAATCCTATAATCGAAATCTGCGATTGGGTGAGAATTTATTTGTTTATTTTTTTAAAGGTTGCTTCTTACGAGGCTTTATGCATTTGTATGCTTGTTTGTTTGTTTCTTCGAGTGGCAAATGACAATGACATGCAGTTTAACACAAATCTCCATAGAAGAGCAAAGAAATTGGAAGTGAGTACCATTTAGTCGAACATTTGCCGTACACACAAAGCCAAACGTATAAAGACGATTGTCAACGACTGTGGTTGAAGGTGTACAACAACAAAGTCGACAACTTTATTCAATTGCTGCCGAAGCTGCGACTGCTGCTAGCGGGTGATTCTCGAGTGCGCGCCACGTTAACAAAAGGCGAAATGAAGTGAATTAAAGATGACGCCAAACATAAGCGAGAATAAGAAATAAAAAATAAAAAATAAAAAGAAAACGCAAATAACAACTACAGCAACGAAACTCACCGAAGGTATCTCAAACTTACAATGAAAGTATCAAAAACTACAACTTAAAACGCGTGAAATGTTGGTACTCAACAGTTCAACAGCTTTAATCTTCGATACTTCGAAACTGACGTTCTTTTTTACTCTTTATGTCACACCGACTTAATTTTTGAACTGCATGCTTGACTCCTCTTCAGTGGTTCGTTGGCGAAGAACATTTTTTTTTCATCATTTCGATTTGTCCAGATTTGGTGTTATTTTGCCTGTACATAAGTCGCCTTCGTTTCATTTGCGTCAGCTGCTGATTTTCAATTAAATTTGTATAAGCAGGGAAGGAGTTCTCATTATTATGCCAAACTAGTGTTGGCACGACTATTTTTTACTCGTTTACTTGTTTGCTTCACTTCGCTTTGTCTTGCTCGGTGCATTTTTTTATATGTATCAATGCATAAAACTTATAAATAAAGATTGACAAAAACGCCCAAACAAGCGAACTTTTGCATTGAGGACTTTTTGCAAGCGTATTCGTCTCGATTTGAGTGCTGTTACCCAAGTTGTTGTTGCGGGTGTCAAACCATTTGCGGTTAAATTACTCTCGACGAAATCACTTTCCATAAAGGACTTAAAATATATAACTTGCTGAAAGTATAAGTATAAAAAAACGGAATGAAGGTAAAGAGTAAAATATAAAATTTGTTAAGGGTATTTACGAAGATCCCTGTAAAAGAAGGGAGAGTGGAAGACATAAAAATTACAATATTCTTAAACCATCTGAAGCCCTATGCTCCACTGGGAGAAGATTATAGCCGTAGAGTAGTAGTAATTGAATGCACCAAATATCAACTAGAAAACAGCTGAAACTGATGAGGAAATAAGCTGCTTTTAGTCAGATGCACCTGGCGTTGTGAACTTTCAGAGTGCTTGTGCCATTTTTATGAACTTGAAATATGCGCAAAAATGGGGGCACTATTTTTTATTTTGTAATCCAAACCCATTGATCTCTACCTTTTTGATTTTGCTGCGCGGGGTTGTACAAAATTGGCCTACCTGGTGGGTTCTGGTTAATAATTTAAATTTATATGAATAAAGCTAGGTTGAACTTGTAGAATTAATGTCTTAAACCAAAGTGGATAGACTCGAACGAACACAAGTACCTTTAGAACATTAAAAAATTTAACTTTCAATGAAAAACTCAATTAATGTAATAGTAAATTATGATTTTTTGAGGAACGCACTAATTTGTGTCCCATTACACTGGGAACGAAGTAGCGGATGCATTGGCACCCTCTCTGGCCTCATTATTAGCAGCACCCGAGTTCAGGAGTAGGAGAAGCTCTGGAGTGAAGAGCTAAGGCTAAGGGAGGTTAACTGGCACGAAACAATGTGGCTACGGTAGGCGAAATCCCTATTGCGAGGTTTAGAAAACTCATAAACCTCCACAAGGATAAACTGAGAGTGCTCAGTTGCAGATTACGTGGCCATCTGCACAGTATTGGGATCTGTGGATTATGACTCGTGTCGTGTCTGTGACCAATCCCGGGAAACTCCAATACACCTTCTCTTTGAGAGTAGCGCTAAAGCGCGGAGAAGGTTAAGACATCTCGGTAAATTGTAGCTAGAAGACAGGCACATGCGCTCAGTCCAACTCAGCGCTATCTTAAGTTTAATAAGGGAACTGAGTTTGGATGAGGTACTGCGTTGAGTAGAAGGCGCAAAAGACCATGACGTCGAAGTGCAAACATCAAACAGAATTTAATCTAATCTTAATAATGATTTTAAAAGGCATTACTAGGGAGGTAGAATCTATTATATTTATGTACATAAACTTCAAATCTTTCTCAAGTTGTCTTAGGCGATTATTGCTAGTGATCACATATGCAATAAAAGCTTTTTAAATGTTTATAGCCAAACCTTCATAATTCTTCACTACATTGGAGGGGCTCCAAAGGCTTGCCCTCATTGGAATCAGTGTGACGCTTCAGACCACACCTACTCTAGCACTCTACGCTATGATGAGTGTGGTTTTTTTGTTTTTTTTTTAAGGAGGTTCAAATCGAAATGTCAGAAACATCTCAAAGGTGCCGTCACACCAATGGTATGTGGGGCACGCTCCCACTAATGCTATAACAATCCTCCACCTCGGCTAGTTCTACCCTGCGACCACAAAAGTATAACTTCTGGGTAGAGCCGCGTTTATGTCCGAAGACACAACAGGTACCCGCGTCCAGGTTCCTCTCTTGTAGGCGTATGAAGGCTATACACCGTCGATAGTCTCAATTACTCCCACTATGTTTATAGGTGGTCCAAAGTAAAGGAGGCATCGGAAAGCTTGCAGTAGTGTTATCTTAATTCACTACCGTCTTGTCTTTTGTATGATACTGTATTGAGTGTTTCACTCAAACGTCTGTGCTTGTTGTTGGTTCGTCAGAGACTGTCCGCCTTCTCTGTTGCTGAAACGCTTTGCGTTCGCAATCAATATAGCGAAGTCGTGTCATAATCTTACCTGCAAACGAGTGCGTGTGGTACCCGTGCACATTGCAGGGAAAACTGCTTATACAGGCGCCGCAAGCAGATTGAGGTGTTCCGGCTATAAGCTAGACTTAAGCTGCAGATACTCTAGTATTCTTAAAAACTTTGTGTTCATCCCCAAAGAGCTGGATCAATGTATACCCTCACTAGATCCGAGCGGAACTTTTTCCATTCATATTCCCTCAAGGGAAGAGTGGGCAGGGTGTAACATTAGAATGGGCATGGCAAACATGTTTGCGGATGGTGCGAAGTTGGACGGAAGACTTGGTGGCGGAGTATTCTGCAAGGAGCTTCCCATCAAGCTCGAATTGAGGTTTCCAGAGTACTGTAGTGTTTTTCAGGCGCATGTAGCGCCGATTAAGGAAGGAGGGGATGTAAATATCTACTCCGACAGCCAAACGGCAATTTGGGCCTTGGGCTCGTTGCTTGTGCCTGACTTCTCCCTCGATTGCATCCGAATACTACGATATTTGGCTCATTTGCGACTCGGTCACAGCGGCATAGAGGGAAACTGCTGCACTGACGAGCTAGCTGGACAGGACACCCTAGAGACGGTTTCATCGTAAAATGAGGGGTTTAGAGTTCCCTTTTGAGAGCCTGTTGTCTGCTACTGGAAAGATGGGTCTCACGTCAACTCAGCGAGCGCTGGGCTATTGCGCAAAGCGCCACTGTTGGTCATCATACTCTAATTCAAAACCCCGTCTTCTTTCTGTCTAGTTCCTTCCGTTCTCTTTATCTCCTCCCTCCCACTGTATGATATCATAAGGGAAAATTTTTGATTTTTTGCCAACTGGGCACCTCGCAAGTGCAGCAATTTATCTTAACCTAGGATATTTCCTATTACTAGTATGCACCACTTCACCTAATCGCCCAGTCGTTATTTGAATACCATTTACCTATATTCTTCGAAAATAGTTAACAAACATCTATTCAAGCCATAGGTTCCAGTAGAAATATCAATAACATTTCTTATTTTGCGAATTTTTCCAATGCGTTTTAGTTTCGTAAGATTCGTTTAAATGCGTAGATTCTTTTGTTTTCAAATATGAATTATCATAAGTAAATGTAAAATAAAAAATTATGCATTTGAAAGGCTTCTGAACGCTTAGCTGATCACAAACAGTAAACGGCCCTATTAATTACACCCGAATATGATTAGCTCACCTGCTCTTCAACCGGCAATGCCCGGTAGCGCTTTGCCCTCGCATTAAAAGGTTCCTAATAGTTGTCACCAAATAATAATAATCGAGCGTTTAGTGTCTAACTGATCGGGAATTTAGTCAAGCGTTACATTTTACTACCTACCTACATACATACATACATATGTACATGCGCTCATAGGTACAAACGTCCTTCCGTACGTGCAAACACCGAACTGCTGTTGCTGCTACATTGTCCATTCGATGAGCTCTCAAGTGGAAAGATGAATTCGTTGTGATTACAAAAAACGATTCATCTTTTCTATCGGCGCTTAGGTTTTGTTTTTGGTGTTCTTGTTTTCTTTTTTTTGTGAAAGGCATTTACTGTAAAAGTCTTTTTATTTATTTTTTATTTTTTTATTATTTTTATTATTTTTTTATTTTTTCTTTCATTTTGTAAGCAGTACTTGTGTACATACATACATATGTATGTAGACAGATATGAATGTGCCACGTTTTTGTAGTGACATAATTGCGCGCTTGACTGTGACATTTTTAGTTTTGTTTTTGGTCTTTTGTTTTTCGATTTCACGCGTAGATACATTGATATGGATGTAGGTACTCGTGTAATATAGGTATGTACATATGTACATATGTGTGTATATAGGTAGCTGCACTTTTTTACTTTTTTTCGTATGTTTATTGTTTAGTTTAGTTTAATTCTCATTTTCAATTGCAGATATATTTGTATTTCTAACAAAGTGTGCGCGTATTTTTACATGCTTGAGCAGCTTTGTCGACTTTTTTGTATGCAAGTTTTTGTTTTTGCTTTGCTTTGATTTCATTTTTTTCGGCTACATTTTTGTCTAAAATGTACTTGCAATTTCGCAAAAGCATTGCAGGCAGTCGGACAAAAAACAAATAAAAAATGCTTTGTTTTGCATGAACTAAAAAAAACCAACAGCAGCCAGCGTGAGATTCACAATCGACATTGTCGTCGTCGTTACCGCCAACACGAATTGACGATTTGGCAATCGCGAAACAATTAACCTTGACGGTGAACGTGGACAAAGCCACTTAAACACAGGGTACATAAGCACATCTTACATACAATCCTATACATATTTACTTTCATATGTATGCACACACACGCACACACCTACATACGCACACATGCATTACTTGCTCAAAGTCAAAGATGAGTACATACAGGTACACACATACATACAGGTACACACACATTCGCAAGTACATGACGTCATAGCGCTGTTGGGGTGGGAGTGGGCGTCAGTAAAGTTTTTGTCACCGCAAATGCGCGCTCGAACCTTAGACTCAATTGGTCGCAGCTAAATGAAAAATAGTATTTTCAACATAGAGAGAAAATCGAAGCGAGATATTAAGCTTTGTTACATGAAAATGGCTTTCAGACATGCCGAAAATTCGTTGTAGATATGTGGCTGATTGGAATTTGAAACCTTTCAACAACCACCTTCAATCTAGTTTTACATTGCGCTAGAAAAAACTTCTCGAGATCGGGGCATCTATTTTCTAGGTCCGCTCTGACTATAGTAACCGATTTAGCCATGTCGCCCATAGCAGACGCTACCTAGACGACGGCTTCCTAGCGACAGAAAAAAAGGCGAGATTGGTAGCACTGGCAATAAACATAAACAAAACCAAGTATATGAGTATCGCAAAAAAGAAAAGGAAACCGTCTGGCGTTATTGACATCGAAGGCTTCAGTTTTGACAAAGTGTAAAAATGACTACAACAGCATACAGGCTGTATGTATATCTGCAGGATGAAGGCGGCGAATCGTGCATACTACGCTAATATAAATCTCCTGAAATCAAGATCTCTCTCACGTAGGTGCAAACTCGCTATTTCTAAATCGCTCATTCGACCCGTGTTGACCTGCGGCTTAGAAATTTAAAGCATTAATCTTGCAGACGAGGAGCGCCTAACAACATTTGAGCACAAAGTATTGCGGAAAGTATTTAGCCCGGTACGCAAAGTAGATGGCGAGTACAGAATCAGGCACAATAAAGAGCTCCAAAGTCTCTGCAATGGCTTAGATATTAAAAGATTTATCAAGTCGCAACGTATCAGATGGAATCGTCCGAATTAAATAGGGATTAAAACCTTTGCATTTTTACCGCAATGCTATAGGGTGGGCCCTGTAAAATTTGCTTTTTGAAACGGCTATAAAAAAAAACTAATCAATATCTTTTCAAACTTTTTTTTTTATTTGGAAGATTGAACGTTGTCATTTATGAATGAAAAATATTATCTTTCAAATGACTGCCACGACTGGCTTTACAGTAGGCCATTCGATCAATCCAATTTTTAAGCACATTTTCGATTGTTTGGGTTCCAATTACATGAATGGCAACTTCGATTTCGTGTTTTAAAGCATCAATCGTCTCTGGATGGTTCGCATAGCATTTGTCCTTAACGGCTCTCCACAAAAAATAGTCCAACGGGCTTAAATCACAGCTCCGAGGCGGCCAATTGATATCGGAATTCAAAAACGGTAGCCAAAAGTTCGAGTGTAACTTTGGCAGTGTGACAAGTTGCACCGTCCTGTTGGAACCAAATGTCGTCCATGTCATCCTCTTCAATTTTTGGAAACAAAAACTCGTTGAGCATGTCACGGTAACGCTCGCCATTTACTGTAACCGGGGCTCCTCGCTCATTTTCGAAAAAAAATGGCCCGCTGATGCCGCCAGACCAAAAACCGCACCAAACAGTGACTCGTTGTGGATGCATTTGCTTCTCCACAGTGACGTGTGGATTTTCTGAGCCCCAAATCCGAAAATTTTGCTTATTGACGTAGCCACCGATGTGAAAATCAGAAAAGAAGAAGAAGACTCACCACTTTGGAAATAGGTTTTCAATATTTCCCAATTTTGTTCAAGCGTATAGCGTCCCATTTCGTAAATGTCAAACCTTTAAGTAAATTATGAACACATTTGACATGTCATTTGTGTTACCATTCTCAAAAAAATAGGTGGTTCAAAAAGCAAACGCTATATGGCCCACCCTGTATAGTCAGATTCAAAGGTCACATTCTTATCTTCATAAAATTTCCGAGCAACATTTGGAAAAATTACTGCCGCAATTCTGAGTTGCAATGATGGCAAATTGTAATGACAATTTTCCACCAAAATAAATACCGTGCCAGACAGACTTACTTGCTACAATGGATAATAGATATTAGATAAATTCGAGTGAACATTTTTATTACTAAATATTTCTGCGCCAGTGAGACACACCAACACACCAATCGGAGCTTCGAAAATTGCGGAGCCATTAGTGCTGCAGTTCAAAATATGACAAATTAGATTAAGAATACGAAGCATGACACTGCGACGAACTTTGCTTAAAAATCTTGATCTACTTCTTTACAACTCCAAGTCAACTGAAAAACTTAAAAGTAAAGTCTTAACACTTGAAGCGTCGAAATTTCTCCGATAAGTCTCACGCACCCATTGAAAAATCCTTTACATGAATTATTAACTCATTGATCGTTAATATCAAAAGAGTATCATTCAATGAATTAAAATTTTTTTTGAATATTTTAAATATTTTTCACTTAACTCTTTACTACTTTTGCTACTGCGCAGTATTGCCACCGCACCAAATACTCTTTTGAAATGCACACACTCACACAACCATATGCAATCATACTCGCATTTCCCGTACTTCATTTTTGTTGAACGAATTTGTGGTTTGTTGTTTCAATTTATTGTACGTACTACTTTGTGTAGCCGCTGTTGTTGCTGTTATGAGTGAATTATTGTTCATGTTGCACATTAAAGGTGGACACCCCGCTGTGATCGACACAGTGGGCTACTGTCAATATACACATAAAAATGTCAGCTACTAATTTTTCGTGGGTTTTCAGGTGTCCCAACTTATGTTTGAATGCCTAAGTAAACAAGTGTTGGATGTTGCTTTGTGGGCAGTTTGATTTATTCGAAGTTGCAAATAAAAAGAAAAGTGGTTGAATGCCTCCAACTGGTCGTGTATGAATGAATTTATAACCAGTTTTGTGGTATAAATTAAAATTCATTTATTAAAAAAAGAATATGGCGAAATGAAGTGAAGTAAATAAAAATTAATAACTAATAACAAAATCAATAGCAATGCAATTAAGCATGAATTAGTAAAAGATAAAAGAACTGACCATTAAACAAATCGCTGCAGCTTCAAATGTTGCTTACAAATCATCAATCGTTTTGGCACCATTGCATATTTGCAACCTTTTTTTATCATTACCTTTAACATATAATTCAACCTTTGAAGAAAAATGTGCGAAAACACACACATACATTATATGCAAATGTATGTGTCTCCAAAAAAAGCACATATTATGTAATTTGTTTTGTTTCTGTAGACATTGAATTGTTTACTTCTGTACTTGCATTTCATATTGAATTACGGCAAAATTATACACTCACCTCTATCACTCTGAAAAGTTTGTCTATGTAATTATAAATGTAAATGTAAATACATTTTTGTTTGCCACAATTAATTATTTCGTTCTGCAAGTGGCTAACAGAACTGTAGCGGACTTTTGCTTTCGTAGGCGGCAATGTGGCATTTCTGAAGGCCGAATGTAATAAAAGCTGTACAGCTGTAAACGAACAGCTCACATACTCGTACATGGAGTATTTGTTTCACGAGTAAAGAGTGCACGAATCCACTCGCACAATTACAATTTACCTACATATGTACGTACCTCGCCGCTGCCTGTCTGCTCCTCTCTGTCCGCCTGCCAATTTGGCTGTTCATCTAATTGTTAAGTGGCTGTCGATTTGTATAATAATAGCTTTACATATCGCTATAACGGTTAATTACGAGTATTGCTGCGAAATGTAGTAGTGTGGAGAGCAATCGTGGTGCTTCGGCGACTCAACTCAAGCGAACTACTGAGCGAGGCAATCTTGTTGACAATTATTAAATTATTTTGCAATTTTTTTTTAATTTTAAGTGTTAATGCCACGCACACTAGTTAAAAAATAAAAAGTAAAACTATTAGTTTGCTTTGCGTGTGTATGTGTATGCCCGTTTGTTTACATTTCAAGTGCTTTGAACTTTGGTTTTAATGAGTGCAATTATAGCAAATGCGTTTCGGTTGTGGTTGTGGGCTATTTTTTCTTATTGTGGCAACTGATGTACCTTCAGGTAAATGCAATACAGGCAAACACTTAACATTTATTAGCTTTCATAGAGCCGTCGACTCGACATGAAGATGTCTGTGTTCCATATTGGCAATAAAATATTGAAACGCTTTTTCAGCTATCGGATTTTTCAAGATTCCGGGATGTTTCTAATGTGATCTCGTAATCCTAAATTCAGTAGAAATTAAACAAGCCTACCACTTTTCAGGTAAATAAGAAGCATTTCAACGAGTTACTTAAAGTTTGTCGAAAATTAATTATAAATGCACAACAAAGCGCCACAAGTCTCAGACATCAGTCACATGCCTTACAACGAGGTTG
This sequence comes from Anastrepha fraterculus, assembly GCA_037575425.1. Lineage (NCBI taxonomy): Eukaryota > Metazoa > Arthropoda > Insecta > Diptera > Tephritidae > Anastrepha > Anastrepha fraterculus. Next base: position 50,672 of record JAYXIM010000159.1, on the reverse strand, counting down.
ATGAGGTCTATTTAACTACATACAAAGAAAGAGACGCCGAAATAAAAATAATGAAAATAAAATTCACCAGAATTCGATCTAATCACTGCAGAATTTTCAAAGCAGCTTCCCTTAAAAACTATCTCCACACTAACAACTCACATATAATGAATTTCATTCTTATTTTAAAATACGTCCCAATCTATTGGGTGGTAGCAAAAGTAATTTTGTTTTTCAAACCCTGCCAGTCAGCCAACGATGTCAGGTCATATCGCCTAATTTTATTATTACAAACGCTCTCAAAACTCATAAAGCGTATTAACAACATCACTCAAAATAAAAAGATAATACCGGTTCATCAATTTGGATTCCGTTTCAAACATGCAACCATCTCGAACAAGTGCCCAGGGTAACCCGCATAATCTAAAATGCGTTTGGAGAAAAGAAAATTTGCTCGGTCGTCTTTTTGGATGTATCGAAAGCTTTTCATTATTAAGAGGAAGGTATGCCGTTAATAGTTGAAAATAACATCAGGCAAATGACCACCACGACCACGCTTACAGGACAATATCCTTTTCATGAAGTTTTTCATAACAGAACTGCAAAGTGGCTGCACTATGTCTTCGATAGCCTCACGAATTCCATCTTTGAGGTCTTGAATCGGCCCTGTTTGCGTCGACCTTCTCTTTCACGTGGCCCCAAAGAAAAAGGCCACAAGATGTTAAACCACAAGATCCAGCCATAAAAAATCGTTAATAATGTCTCTTGTTTAGCACCTGTTATTGGTAAACCCTTTATATTCAACACTTGCTTGGCTTTAGAGAGTATTAGGCAAAAGCATTTAATTATCAATCAGTATCAAAAATATCTAAGAACACCATCCAATGTAAATATTTTGAGAATTTTTAATTTTTTAGTAGAATGTAACTTGCGTAATCTAATATAATTTTAATACTAAGACCTTACTTATATGTATATTCGGAGTCGATGGCCATTGTAACTTGCACTCATTTATGCAATTTGGTTTAATATCTATATTTTTTTCATAATAAATAATAATAATAATAATGATAAGGTGTGTCACGATGGCTTTCTCCTAAAATTCTGCCAAAACAATTATATTATATTTTGAAATCATACTTGTTTAATCGATTGTATAATGTCAAACGAGATTGCGAATATTCTGAGCTCAAAGAAATAAACACTGAAGTCCCTCAAGGCTGCTTGCAAGGTCCTCTACTGTTTCTGCTCATCACCTATGACTTTCCCAGCAATGAAAATTGCACCACTGCAACATTCGCAGAAGACACACAAAGTCATCCTATCAGTTGGGAAAACAGTCTACGGCACAACAGCAGCAATCAATTTATGATGCTTACAATTGGACTGCTAGTGGCATATAAACTTTACACTCAACAAAATTTGCTATTTTCCATTATATAAGTACATTGTGGAATACAAGTACTATGCTCAAACATTGCTATATACTTAGGAATGACATTCGATGCAAAGCATAAATGGACTGAACACGGGGAAAAAAGAGGAACTGGAAATAAAATTTTGACAAATGTAATAGCTCTTAGCAGGCAATGCGCCTTATCAAACTGTTCCTCTATAAACACGTTTTTAGGCCCGTAGGGAACGGCATACAACTATGGTGTTACTCAAAATGAAGCGATATTATGGAAATGCCAAAGTTTCAAAATAAAATCTTGGGATGCACTGTCAATGCGCCATAGTATGTCCGCACCCACGACTTGGAACGAGATCTGGAAGCCGAGTCAGCAACAGATATTGTAGTTAAACTTGCGAAGTCTCACGCAGAGCAACTAACTCAACATGTAAATAATGAAGCAGAAGTCCTCACTGAGCCAAAACAATGGAAAACAAGACTGCAACGTAAAAACCACAGTGAGCAAAATTTGGCAATGTTTTGTTTGCATTTTTGTAAAAAATGTACTTGAAGAAAGGTAGGCGAAGCAAAGATTCCTATATCTGACGTTTCGTAGCTTACCTCAACGAAGGAGCAGCTCAAGCCGGGTATTTGCAATATTTTCGACACAATCTTTGCCACATTTTAATAATATTTACGAATCCGAAGATTTTCGGCACTTAAAAATACTGAGGTGCTTGATCTTTGAGTTTCACATAACTAAATACATAAATTTAACGCATCTACAGTTGTGGAAACTGACGCTGCTTCTAGGCTCTTTTAGTGTTTTCCAACCAGTTCCAGATTTATAATATACATAAAATACATATAAGTAATAATGATTTAAATAAAATGGCATACATTTATTATACTCCTTCTAACGAATTTTTTATTAATTTCAAAAATTTATTTTTGTGAAATTTTAAATGTAATTTTTGGTCTCCACTCCTAAAATCGGAAAAATCTCAACCACTGTTGGTAATATAATTGACAATCAATTACATATGTAAATACACATTTTCTAAACCTTTCGTAAAACAGATTTTCTTCAACTTGTTGAATTAATTTAGTTCTTCTTTTTAAATTTCCTTTCACAGATTTCTCCATATCCGACAAATGCGAAGATTCCGGTTTACGCGTCAATGGTAAAGGCAAGAAAATGCGCAAGCCGCGCACAATATACAGTTCATTGCAATTACAACAATTAAACCGACGATTCCAGCGTACCCAGTATTTAGCGCTGCCAGAGCGAGCCGAATTAGCGGCGAGTCTGGGTCTCACGCAAACACAGGTATGTGGAAATTGTTGATTATTACGTTTTTTTCATGCAATTAAAACTGAATGGGTTATGAAACCCACAAAGTGGCTGATTGCTGATATGCCATATGTAATCGGAAATCGATGGGTAACATTTCAGATGGGTGATTCGAGTGGCTCCAATCAAAATATGAATTGTTTATTTACAATCTACATAAACACTTTCTACTCAAAATGAATGCAATTAGAAAGCTCAAAATTTGAAGAAATGACATGGAAATGGAAAATTCTTGAGCACATTTGGTCAGTGGGGCGTGAATTAACTGTTATTTCGTGAGAATTCGATATATTCTGAAAACGTATACTAATGCTTTAATAAAAAAAAAATGTATATAAAAATTTAATAATAAAAATAAAATTATTCGAATACGACATTTCCGCCAAAATCTCACTGCCTCGCCGGCTTCAAGTAGTGTCTTTAAGTTCTGCATATCGCATAGGTCGACCTCTAAGCATCCGCTTAAATCTTGATATAACTTCTTAAATAAGTATTGAAGCAGAGAGTTTGAAGCAATGTTAGAAGTATTTGCATTCGTATGTGCATTAGGGTGGGCCAATTTGTATGTAACGATTTTTGTCGGCATCGCTCCTAGTAGATTCGGATTCCACATTGGTTAGGTAAGGCTCTTGTGGCAGCCGTTGTGGTCCGTTGTGGTAAAACTGTGTAACACAGAAACTTTAATATTCATTTTTTTTCATAGAACCAGTTAGATTCTCTTATAAAGCGTAGAATTGGTTTCATCCGTACTACGGATAGTTCCGTAAGAGAGTCAAAATGACAACTAAGAACCTTGCTCTACTCCTGGCCAAAGCTGGACAATTACAAAGGAAAAGTTCTACTGTTTCTTCCTGGTCTGTACAACTACTGCAGTATTCATGCGAAAATACTCCTAGATTAGAAGCGTTCCCACCTAACATCCTATAACAGCCAGCACAACCCACGACCTTCGAGATGTTCGCTCTTGAGAGTTTGAGCAATTCTCCTGAGCTTTGTTTTATCTACTTGGGGTCAAATTAGCCTGATTGTAACACAAGTATTTTCTTCTCTCCATGACAAACTGGCCTCCTGGAGATTATCATTTGTTATACTTAATTTACAAGTTGCCATAGGGTTGCCTCTGTTTTCAAGTAGTGGAAGATTAGTACCCTTTCTGGCTAGTTCATAGGCCTTATAATTCCCTTCAATATCTCTGTGTCCCTGAACTCATATAAGGCTGACGTGGAAGACGGTGCTAATATCATTTAGAACTGCCAGGCATTCCTCAGCAACCTTTGATCTTAGCATAACTGCTTCCATTGATTTAACATGGAATTCTAAGAAAATAAGTCCATTAGAGGATAACTCTTAAGTCTATTTCGAGCTTTTAAGGGTACCCGATGGTCTAGAGCACGAAAATTTCACCTATTTTCACGATTTTTTTTGCCATTAAAAATTTAAAAAACGATGTTTCAACTTTTCGGGCTTATTAGTACGTTTATTGAGCATACAATTTTTTTTTTTTTTACTTTTGAAACAATATTTATTATTATAAAAATGCCGCTGAAGATGACCCTCTCGAAAAATCGAACCCGGACGGCGTAGATGATTTCGAGACTTCTACTCATCTGAAACACAAAATTCAAGAAGATTCTTAATCAGAAAGAGTGCAGTTATGGTCGGAACTAGAACAAATCGAAAAAATGAAAAATTGACAAAATGGCGCACTTTTGAAAAAAAAGTTCGTTAAATCGGATTTTTTTCACTAGTTTTTTAGTTTAAAAAATAGGAAATTATTTAAATAAAATTATGATTCTAGTTCCGACGGTAGCGATACATGTTGTAAACAACATACCCAAATTTCAAGTGATTCAGTTGAATAGTTTTTTTGTTTTCATCCCCGCCGTGCCGAAAAAGGCGGTTCGAGATCAATGAGCTTAAAATTTGAGGTAAAGGAGCGCGCGGACCGCTCTCTACCTAGTTAATGGGCTATAGAAGCTTTAATATTGGAAACTTCCGCATGAAAATCGAAAAATTTAGGGGAGGTATTGCAATGAAGATATAAAATAGAAAAAAGATATCTCGAGTTGAAAGTAAAAGGGATCTTAATTCAAAATAATTTTAAATATGTTGATAATTGTAAAAAAAAAAAAAAAAAAATGGAAGATGGGTAAAAAATGTTATAAAAAAATTGTTGATATAAAAATTGTCCATATACAAAATTTGTGTAAAATTTAATTATTTTACCTTCAGCCACTTTTTCTATTACAATATTAAAAAATCTCATATAATTTGTTTTTTTCGCGCTATCATGGGCTACTTTTAAACAAATAGATATCAAATGAAAACTTTATTAAAAACACGAGCATTCATAATATCTACTTTGGTCAACATTAATCTTCATCTTAAGGGGACAGATACCTGTAAAGGGCCATATTTTCGCTGATTTTCATTAAAATTATTTAATATCTTTTTCAAAATTGGCAGTTTATTTATATGTACATTAAAATAATATAATTTTTTTTTTATTATTTTAATCATTTAAAATGGCGGATGTACACTCAATTTTTCCAGTGCTGCGACTTTACTGGAAAAATTGAGTGTACATCCGCCATTTTAAATGATTAAAATAAAAAAAAAACAATTAAATTAAAACAATTCTCAATCGGCGGGCATTGTAGCATCGGCGTCAGTGGCCTGAATACAAAAAGCCAAACATTTTTTTGTTTATTAATGTCATAATTTCTATATGAATTTAAAAAAAAATGAAAGAAAAATTCGTGGAATAAAATGCTTCAACAAAAAAAAATGAATTTTGGGGCGAATTTTCCTACTATTTTTGCTTTGAAAGAATTATTTTTTCGAAAAGTTTCCGAAAACTTGTTAATTCACATAGAAAGTAGGTAGGTAGGGTGGTTGTCATAAAGACACATAGAAAGTAATATCATAAAAAAGATGTGTGCAAAACTTCAGGCAGATCGGTCAATAACTTTTCGAGTTATCGTGTAAGTCAACTCGAAAAATATAGTTTTGAGAAAAATGCGTCTAAAGTTTGAATACCACGTAACTATTACCTCTCCCAGCGCTCGAACGCAAAGAATAGAGACGTCACGGTTGACTATCTATAATATAAGAAATACTTAAATTTACGTTCTAAAGATTTTTTGGCATATTCTTAAAGGATTATATTATATTAACATTTTATGAAAAAACAATTTTTTTTTCGAAATTTTACAGGTACATATCTGTCCCCTTAACATCGATTATTTGAAGCGCTCTGCTTTTTTTGAAATTTGGGGCACTCGAAATTAACTTTACAGTTATGCTCTAAGAGCCTTTTTTCTTAGAATTCTTTATAAAACCCGGATCTCCGAGAAACGATGTCGAAAAAATTGTATGCAGAATCCGAATCTAATAGGAAGAATGTAGAAACAAAAACTTGGCACGCGCTAATGTACATCTGCACATATAAAATGTATTGTTTAGCACACAGATCAAGAAAATTGAAAAACTCCTGAAACCTCAAAAATATGCAAAATGTTTTCAAGCAATCGGCGGATAGCAACCAATTCAATTTATGCACTATCGATTTTTCGGCCTTTGGGCTGTCACAAAACAAAGTCTGCCGCAATTAAGCATTTAATAGGACAGCAAAACTAAAGAAAATGTTTACATACATGTGCGTGTGTGTGTATTAAAGTACTATTAAAGTCTCTGCAGTAAGCGTTAACAAAACAATTAAATCAATGTAAACAAAAGCGCAGAAGCAGTAGACACGCCCTCTTGAAGGCCAATGTCCCGCGCCGACACAAATCTTAAGCTTAACTTTATTTGCCTGAGCAACTCTGGGCAAATATTGACGGCAGGTACGAGTGACATAGAAAAAACTTCACTAAGTATACAAACAACGAATAGTAAATTATAACTGCAACATTTTCATAGCTGCCCTTTCCTATGCGTGCTTGTGTGTGTGTGTGTGTGCGTGGCATGGTGGTATACATATAAATTTGTCCGCCCTTCGCATGCGAAAGTAAAAAACAATCAATAAACGACTTCCGCTTTCGCTTAACCAAGAGGGCGGTTTTAATTACTGCCACATGAGGCTATAAACTAACTGCAACAACAACAATAGCCACCATCACAAAACAGTAGCCACTAAGAAGAGCGTAGTGCAATGAGGAAGCAATTCAACATCGCTCAGCTCAACTAAACAGAAAGTGTCGAATCGATCGTAGGAATTCGCTTTCGCGCGGTCAAATGATAATATAAATGCGTATGCGTATGTGTATGTGTATGTGTGTGTGTATGTATGTTTGCAAGTAAGACGCTTATCGCCTGCAGTAGCTTTCTTTATTGCTTTATTCACAACAAAGTAAAAGCTATAAATAAAGTGAATAGCACCAACTGGCTGACGGCTCGCTGGCGTTTGGAAAGTGACCGCGCTACCAAACAAACCACGCAACAACAATGCACGTGCAATGGGCGCGATAATTTACTCAAAGTGAAGCCACCAAATAAGCCATGCTGATGAGTGCACAAGAAGGAGCTGCTCCTGCTGTTGCTGCTGCTGCTGGCGCTGGTGGTGCAGTTAAATTGCAGTTACACCCTTTGTGCACTCATAAATTAATTTTTGTTTCTATTTGTATTGTTTAATTTTTTTTGTTTTTTTTTTTTGTGTTTGTACCCTTTTGGTACTTTTAGTTGCATTTCAAACCTTCAACGCCTGGCGGCTATGAAATGAGACATTGCCAAAAAACGGTAGAGAGGCGAAAATTTCAATGAGTCAGAGCAATGGGAGTTTCACATAAAAAAATAACAAATTATTGATTTAAGCGATTTTTCAGTTGTCGCTTCGAGGTGCTCTGCACTTCTTGCGACTGTCCGCGGATAATTAGCTCGTCGTTGTGATGGACAAGAATTAAAGGCAGGGAGAAGCCTTGCTGGCAATAAAGTGTGTTTTTTGGATTCATTCTTGCGCCACACACTACCTTTACATACGCATATGCATACATATATGTATACACACACATACATTGAAAGCTGTATGCAACTGTATTTAATTATAAATGTTGACATTTGACGAAGTTGTAATTCTTAATTATGCCTTGACTTTTTTTTGCACTTTTCTTCCAGCCATATTTATTTCGCCCGGTTTCATGCTGACACTATTGGCAGCTGTGTGCTAGTTGTTATTTGTTTGTATTTTAGTTTTCTTGCTGGGTGCGAGTAGGTCAGTTTTTTGTTTTTATTTCCATCTGAGGGAGTTCCTTTTTGCTCTTGTACTTCAGGGCGTTTTCAGCTAAGTTTCTGCCCGAGGTTATTAGGTTAACATGCAAATTAAGTAGACTGCAAGGAAATGCAATTGTTTTTGACAGACAATATTGCACTTTGAGAAATGAAGCAAGTATGTAAGGAACTTAGTAATTAAATGGAGTTTACTAAAGTATATTCAGATATTAAATAAACCTAAATATGCATAATCATATGTATGTTTTTATGTATGAAAGTGTTACTTTTGTTTTTCTCAAAATCGACTTTGATTGGTTTACCTTTGTAAATATTTATAGAAATCTGCCGAGTTAACATTTTTCTAATGTTTTGCGGTTTTTATACGAGAAGTAGTATAAAATTTGGTGGGTCCAGTAGAAAATTTTAGGAAACTGAATGGAACTGAGTCAGTTTATAAGAAAATATATCTTCAAATATCCCAAGGATGGTAGATTTACCAGGTTTGGCCAGAAGCTACAACAAAATTGTGCAAGCAACTTCGGCTGCCACGTCACAGAACCCTCGGCAATCGATTTCTGCCAGCGCGTTTCTCAAGACAACAAAGGATGTGCACTGCACGCGTTTTATATTATTTTGGGGAAAAAGAAATACATTATTTTCTCGGTAGTTAGCTGCAGTGATCGAAAAAAAGTAGTGATCGATAGAAGATGTTCCTCATAAAAATTAAGTACCATTCGGAGTCGGCTTAAAACTGTAGGTCCCTCCAATTGTTGAAAATATCGAGGCGCTGCTTCCGCTCATCTGCAATCTCTGCCGGTTTTCCATGCCTTCAATCCATGTTGAAAATCTGTAATCATTGGCCTTTAGCTTTGCGTTGGTCTGCATCGTTGGGTTTGATTATCAATCCGAGGCTGATTTTCACGACAATTAGTTTCGGGTAGGAGGTTGTCGGCCACGAGACCCTATGCTGCTGCTTTATGTGTTCCCTTACTCTCCTCACCACCAACGTGAAGGAAAAGCAAGGAGATTGATAGTGCGAGGTGAGAAGCAGCATTTCGTAGGAGCAGCTATCAAGTTGCACATAACTACCCTTGCATATACATATATTAGGGCGGGTCGATTTAAAAATCGCTCATTGCTCTGTGAAAATCGTATTCTAGGGATCAAAATAAGAAACTTTGCCGAAGGAACCATACCTCTAAAACAAATTCTGATGTCCCCCAATTTAAAAATATCACCATCAGCTAAATGGCTATTTTTTTTCTTTATTTTTATTTATTTATAATAATATTTATTATTTATTTATAATAATATCTATTTTTTCTCTTAAGAAATTTATTTAGTCAGAACATATGTAAATGAAAAAATTAATTTAAGTAAGTTATAGAAAATAAACTAAAAAGTTCGACCCGAATTGGGGGACATCAGAATTCGTTTTAGAGGTATGGTTCCTTCGGCAAAGTTTCTTATTTTGATCCCTAGAAAATGATTTTCACAGAGCAATGGGCGATTTTTTTGCCTCCCCACAAATCGACCCGTCCTAATATATATGTTATTATATATAGTATATATATATTTATTATTTATTTTAGTATTTTGACTATTCATTGCTACTACTTTTAAATATTTATAAAATATCATCTCTTCCATTTTGTCCACATTTACATTTTTATTATTCATACGTATGTTCAATTGCTTTTTTTACTTCTTTTCCGACTTCCATTTCATTTTTGAATGCATCGCATTGAAGTCATCCCACTTCAACCCATTTAAATTATTTACTTTAAAATCCTTTTATTTAATTTAACTTTTTTTTTTGAAAAAATTTCCTACGGTGCATTCTACTCAACATTGAGTAACACGCTTGTCTGGCAATTGTTCGAGCCCTACTCAAATGAAAAACTTCATTACAACGAGGGGGAGTCATTCTGCAACACCACCCTGACATATCACTGTCTGCCTTCTACTTGCCAGTCTGTCTGCCTGCCTGCCTGCTGGCCTAGACTGACTTTACAAAGCGATCTTATAACAGTCGCGCAGTCAATATTTCACAACAACAACAATAAGTTAAAAAACCAACAAATGAACGAAAAAAAGTTACATTGTTCTCCTTAGTAGTGCGGCATTGCGAATGTGAAGAACATGCAACACCCACATGCTGCCACACAACCAAAAGTACCTACGAACGAGTTTGGTGTCTCTTGCCACCTTCGCTCCTCAACAGAACTCTACTTGCAGTACGTGACTTTGCTTATCGTTGAGGTAAACCTCACTTACTCGCACTGGATGTGTTTGGCTAGCTCGTTGACTCGCTGAGTCGCTGGATTTGAGAGCTTTGTTGTTTTATTGCTAGTCACTGACGTCTGAGGCTATCAAACAACTAAGTAACTTGTGGCATACTAATTCAATTAGGAAGCCCACGCCCACAACCAATAAATATTTTCGAAAACAAAACGAAATAGCTATGAGATACACTCGCATGACTTTGAATTGGTCGGTGTGTGTGTGTGTGTGAGAGTGTGTACGTATGTGTTGACTTGAAATGAAAATGCACACGCAGATCGGCTGTAATGCACTTCAATGCACTTTACAACACACTTAACTCATACTTATGGCACACACACACACACACACATAAGAGTTGTCACAAAGGTATGGATGCATGCAAGTGTATGGGCATGGGCAAGTAAATGCATAAATACGTGCGCATACATGAGGAATATTTCAAGTGCAGTTGACATTGAGGCAAGCTTGGCAAGATTGACAGTTGAGTTTCACTAGCTGTTATATTTCTCAGTTTATTTTTTATGTTAGCCTTAATTTTATTTAGAGATTTTTGCGCATCCAAGCAATAATGACTGTTTCGAACGGCTTTCCAGAGCATTTCCTATGATTCTGTTACCAATTTTAGTTTTTCTCACTTCATTTCAATTTAGTAGCTGCTATATGTTGGCGCTGTGGGGCGCCTCTTATGGCTTTTTTTCGGGACAAGTAGCAAGTACAGCACTCAGACACAATTAAATCCACTGTACTGCACTCGGATTCCCTTTTAAATTTTCTTCAAATCCACTCGACCTTCAAAGAAATCTAATGAAAGTGGCCCGTCATAAGTCCAACCAGCCTCCTACAGTCCCCTTTGATTAGTGACAGGAGGAACTGCGACAGTCGGTCGGATATGACAGGTAACATCAGTTTTGTCCATCTGCAGCCTCTCTAGCCTGCCAAGCTCGCTCTTGGGTTAGAGTCACCCGTTTGCTAACCGCGGCTTTGATGGCCGCAGAAGGGAGTGGCAAAACGGGCTCTGGGCCAAAGAAATTGGCCTCAGAACCGATCTTAGCTAAGGAGTCAGAGGTCTCGTTAGCCACGATACCCACGTGTCCTGGAACCCATGTTAGCATCAGGCTATTATGTCTACCGACATAGTTCAACCTGAATTTACAGGACTCGACAACCCTTGGAGTGGTTGGGGAAGAGTCTTTTCATGGGAAGTTTTTTATTACCTTCACAGAGAATGGGTGTGCAAACACATGACTTCTGCAGAAGTTGTCTAGACGAGGAAGAGGAGGAGACGATCTCGCACCTTCTGTGTCACTGACCAGCTCTATCCAGACGTAGACTCGCCATTTTGGGTAGACAATCCTTTAATGAATTGGAAGATCTCGGCTCTGTCGGAATTAAGGATCTTACAAAATTTTGGAAAAGTACAGATTGGTTTTAGGAGGGATGAGGAAAAATTCCCCACGCGGCATCACAATGAGCCATAATGACATCTTGTCACCAGACTGGCAGCTCCGACTCTTACGGCGAATTGCCACAGTGGCGGTATCAACCGCGAATGGTTAACCTTAAAGTTATTTTTGAGGTTAGCAACTTCCAACTGACTCATCAATTTATTTTTCTTAACTTTTCTGCTGCTGCTTCGAGCTAAGTAAGAGCTTTTTGAGAGTCTGTATGCTCGCAAATTGATTTCTGCTGCCCGTCAATGAATTGAGCTCGAGCTTAGCCTTAAAATTGAGGTTATTTACAATGTTCAATGAAGCGACAAATTATTTAAATATTTTCAAGTGGTAACTTTCATTGATGCTTCGCTCTGGATATTCCAGAGATTTTTCGAATTATCAAGCACTTCGTAGGAATTGATTGATTGAATGTTGTTTTTTCTCTTTCATTCGAAAAAAACGGCGGCTGAGGCGCATCGAGAGCTACAAAAAGTCTGTGGAGATGGTGCTTTAGGTGAAACAACGTGCCGAGATTGGTTCCGTCGCTTCAAAGACGGTGATTTTAATGTTGACGGCCGTCCGCGTGAAGGAAGGCCAAAAACCCTCGAAGACGCTGAATTGGAGGCATTGCTCAATGAGGATCCGTGTCAAATGCAAGAAGAGCTTACTTCAGTATTAGGAGTTACCCACCAATCCATTTCCAAGCGATTGCATGCTTTGGGAATGATTCAGAAACAGGGGACTTGGGTTCCTCATGAGTTAAAACCTGTAAAATCTGAGTTAAAACCTGTAAAATCTGTAAAAAACTGCTCCAGTGGCAAAAAGGAAGGGGTTTCTTCATCGCATCGTGACGGGTGACGAGAAATGGATTCATTACAGCAATCCAAAGAAAAGAAAGTCATGGGGACTGCCCGGTCATGCTTCTACGTCGTCGACTCGGCCGAATATTCACGCTGCGTAGGTTATGCGATGTATTTGGTGGGGCCAAGTTGGTGTTATGTATTATGAACTGTTAAAACCAAGGGAAACCATCACTGAGGATCGGCATCGACTTCAATTGATGCGATTGAGCCGAGCACTGCGCGACAAGCGGGTGCTAGACGCGGAGAGGCATGAAAAAGTGATTCTATAGCATGACAACGCTCGGCCCCACTTTGCCAAACTCGTTAAAACCTCTCTGGAAACACTGAAATGGGAAATCCTACCCCACCCGCCATATTCTCCAGATATTGCGCCGTCCGATTATCACCTGTTCCGATCGATGGCACATGGTCTAGCTGACCAGCAGTTCCATTCATATGAAGACATCAAAAAATGGCTTGATCCGTGGATAGCCTCAAAAGATGAACAGTTTTACCGCGACGGTATACGAGATCTACCAGAAAGATAGGAAAAAGTAGTAGCCAGCGATGGGCAATACTTGCAACGATTCACTTGTATCCATTTTTTCAGAATAAAGTTGTATTTTCATCAAAAAAAACAGCGAGAGCTTAGTTGCGCACCTAATATCTTTCATTATTTGTATACTAGAACCATTATACAAGTTTTTCCACTAAAATTATATTTTACACGTAATATAAAACCATTTGCATAAATGAAAAACTGCTATTGACCTTATCAGCGAATTAAAATCTTTAATCTTTAAAACAAAACGCAAATCTCTGACGTGTCATTTGTTGTTGACTTGTGAATGTCACACCGCAGCGCAACAAATCAAATTAAAACGGATTTAGTGGCAGTCGAACACCTCCAGCGTGACAGCCACACAGCACCAGCCAAGCAACTAGCTCACACTTTTCCAAGCTCGCCTCTTCCCCCCGCACCCTGTACGGTTCGTATGTCTGCTGCAAAGCGTTGCATGTCACATTAACGACTAAAGTGCGCATTTAGCTCCAAGACCACAACAGCAACAACCAAAACAACTGCAGCTGCGGCATGTTGCAAGCTCAAACAACGAAACGAAAAAAAAACACAAAAAAAAATACGAAAAAAAAAGACAACAGATACAAATTTTTATAAAACATCAACTATAGACAAGTACAACAGCAACACTTTCGCAATACGCCCTGCAGCCTTCGAAACAATGAAACCTAAAAAAATGTGCGAAGAATATGCCACGAAAAAACCAGCGCGCAAAAATCAACAACGAAAATATTAATTCACTAATCTGCAAACAAAATCAAAGATAATGAAAACAATCGCACGAATGTTATTTGTGCCGCGAACTACATTTCAGGTAAAAATAAAAACAACAAGTTTAGCAACAACAACTACTCGCACAACAACAAATAATCGCAACAAGCAACAAATAATTTAAAAAATGCATCGCATTTATATTCATACATTTAGTGTGCAATAGCGTACTAACAACAACAACAACACTAACAAAATAGTGAACAACATCAGCAAAGATTTACACAGAGTAATAATGTCAGCCGCGAGTGGCGAAAGAAAACTTGTTATTCGCTTGATGCGCCGCGTAGCTGCCGGCTGCGGGCTGCTGCTTGTTGATTGAATGAAAATGGATAGGAGGTTGGAAGGAAACGGAGAGACTGGGTTGACTTGCCGGCTGGGCGCCATCGCCATGATTGATCATAATTTTTATTTTGCAGTTTGGTATTGGGATTTTGAAAAAAAAAATTATAAAAATAATAATAAAAAAAAATAACGTTCACCTAAATCTAGCGGAAAACCTCAAGAAGCTCAAACTCGAGAAGCACCTTATCTCTGGCCTTCCAAAAGTGGCTCTGCTGATATCTTGCCATAAAAATTTCCTTCGGTAAATTAGTAATACATATTTACTGTTATAATATTCACACCTGTACCTATTAGATCTATTTTAATTTAGAGTGCGATAGCATAAGAACTTATTAAAGCAGGGAAAACATTTGACTTGCAGCTAAGCTGCCGCCAAGTTGTGTAAGTGCCTCCCAAAGAGTGGGATGATTGAACACAAAAAATAAAAACATAATAAAGAAACAAGCAAATTTTATTTGTAGTTTTGAAAAATACGCTTGAAGACTGAAAATAAATGTGATTTTTTATTTAAAATCATATCACTTGGGTGTCCGAGTTCTTTATTGAGCCACTGTAGTTATAAATATATTTATATATAGGATCCTCTGACTCCTAATTGGAGCATAGGACATCTGACGGTTCATTAGCATATTTTGTAGTAGGTTGCTAGCCTTTCTACACTGGCTTGGTGATAGTTCAACTATCCAAAACCCCACAGGTCGGAGAGTGGTGCTTTATTTCTCACATACCCGCATGAAACCGAGCCTTCCCCGATTCGTCATCTGAGGAGGCGACCGATGAGAGACAGACAACTCCACACGGAGCTTAGCTAGTTGACGGTTATGAAACGCTGATGTATACACAGAATGAATACACAGTTTCAAAACAAGACGAGCAGCATAGACTAATATGATGCCGACATTTGTAAGCGTTACCTCTAAAACCGCCGTAACCACTAATAATCTGCGTTTTCTACTTGACCCTCGTCAATAATCGGACGGAAAAACTTCTTTTGAAAAGGATTCCACATCAAGAGGCTCGAATTCTTTTCTTCCAACATTCGTATGCTCGCAAGTAAGTAGATCCATAGCATGACAAAAGCGGTTAGCGTCATTTTCTGGGATGTCAATGAGCGCCATACTCGGAAGTTCTTCGGCAGCATCATCAGAGGCTGTATGGGATGCATACATATTACTTGGAGGGTTGTAATTTTAGAGCTTAGGGACCCTTTTCCACTACTGCCGTCACACCAATGCTATGCGGGCTCCCACTAAAACATAGCTCCCCTCTTCGGCTGGCTTCCACACCGGGACCGCATTTGTACTACATCGAGCGTGGAGCCGTGATTGTGGCTATCAACCACAAAAGAAACCTGCGTCCAACTCTCTACCTATAACGCATGGAGGTTTGATAGTTTCGATAAGAAGCAAATGGAACTTGTGCGATAATTTCATGTGCATTACTGGCTTGTCTGCGTATGATATGGTCGTGAGTCGTTAACTCAAGCGTCTGTCGTCGGTACGTCTTAGTCGACCTCCTCTGGAACACTGCGCCATGTTCAATTCAACACTTGTCGGTAAGTTCGGTGTGATCAGACGCGGTCCAAGGAGTTGATATTATTAAGCTTTAGCTGCCGCTGCTGAAACAGCTCTATTGTTCGCCTTTCTTCGTCCTGCTTGCGTAGCATACGCAATACTTGCTTGGCAAACTTGAATTTGGCATCCCAGCAATGTTTTGAATTAATTCAATTTTTTAATTTGGGGAGGACCCATTATGAGTCTGCATATAGAGCTACTGAGTTCACTGCCCACGCGATAAGATGTCGGCGGCTCAAGGGCACGCAGCCTTTATTAGGCATAATTTCTGTGGCCTCAAGAAAGAACCACCTAAGTGAAAATCGGGCTTTCGAGAAAACGACTTTATACATAAATCTTCATACATACATACATAAGTTAATATGAATCTAAATGTATTATGCTTTTTATTATTTATTTATTTTTGTTATATTTTTTTTTTTTTAATTTTTCATGTACTCATTCAACATTACTCTTAACACTTTGTAATTACATTTTAATGCTACAATTTTTGCATTAAATTTTATGCATACAATTTAAATTGAAAATAAACAAATTTAGTTGAGTTTATTTCGATTGAATTGAATTGAGTTGAGTTGAATGCGGTCGCGTTTATCAAAAGACACACCCATGAAGCTTTTGCGGCGAACCTAACCACCGCACAACAACTTGATTGCCATGTCTCAAACAAGCGCCTACCAGCACCCCGCCTCAACGTCCCCCATGCAAGTCCACAGCTGCTGCGTCGTAATGTAGTCTCTATCGATGCCACACCTTCTATTGCTACCCTTGTTAGTGGTCCCCATTTAGCTATACTCTTTTAATTATTCCTCTTCCACTCTGTCTCCAACCAACCCCGCTCTCACCATCACCTCTCCTTTGCAACGGCTCCTACATAAGTGAGCGTGTAGGCTTCAAAGCGCAATTCTGCAGCGACATTTATGCGACGCATTTAAGCTTATCTTAAAAATTGTTAGCGCGTATCTCTATGATATCACAAACATGAGATCGAACACATCAAACGACATGAACTACTGTGTAGACAGATAGTGAATGCATGTGCAACATGTGTATACGCATGTGTGTGTGTGTGTGTGAATGCATCTATGGCGACAAGTGTGCGCATAGCTTTAGCGTTTTCCTTACTGGCTACTTTCTGAAATTTAATTATGTTAATTTTTCCATACGAAATTCATTGGGGACTTGGACGGCTTGGTCGACTTGCTTTGGTTTCGTGGTTTGTTAAACTTTTTGCGAATGCAACTGTTTTCGTTTAGCGCTGTGCAAATATTATATAAGTAAGCTTATGTAAGCACTTGTACACATACCTATGCACATTTGTACAACTATAATAAATCCATCTCGAGAGATTCTCGTAAAATGTGTATTTATTAGTATGTCAACATCAGAAAAACCCCACCAGCGGGGATTTCTGCGAAAGGGCGCGCTTCCCAATCGACCCACAACAACAACTCTGATGCACATTTCTATGCACAATTCTCGGTTATTATAATATTCGCATAATTAGTTCCCATGCAACTAGTACGACTACACACACGCACACACACAATGACACACAAATCCACCTTGCACTCGTACATATGCCAGCAATAAAGCATTAGCACTAACAATGCGCGCTGTATTTTAATGAGTTGGATGATTCAGTGTCAGTTAGTAACTTTGTAGTCATTGCGCGCAGCACTGCTTGCATGCTCTTGCCAGCACAAAGTTCGGCGAATGACGACGCCGCCGCCCCTCTCTGGGGTTCTATAGAAAGATCGTGTCATACAGACATTCCCAATTCATTTCTGCATAAAAACATTCACAGCGCTAGTTTTTAGAAAATGCATAGAAATCGCTGAATCTCAGTTGTGCTCGCTTGCACATATGTATGTATGTATATGTGTGTGTTGTGTGTATGCAAGTACATCGGAGCGGCTGCTTTAGAACAAATAAATTTATTGGCTACTGTTCGAGATGGTAATCAGAATACAACTGAAATGACTTATACATTTAGAATAACTGGTGAATGCTGTCAAGTGATTTTTCCCGCTTCTCGTTATTGGTAATTTGTAGCTTTCGCATATGGAACTAATTTGAAACAAGTACAGAATCGCGTAGCTACACTCAGCGCAGGTGTTGGATAATTGGATATAATTAAGACAGCGGATTATTTTTGACAAATTGATAGCATTAACATTGCGTTTACTGTAATTTCAAAATTCATGAGACATTCCAAAGGATCATATTTTTATAGTAGTTTTAAGACCATTACACAAACGTGCAGCCAATCCGCTGAAATTGCGATGGACGCTACATGCAGACTGTAGATTTCTTTTTAAGCAGCGATTGGCATTCGGGAGGCAATGGCAAACCTTCGAATATATGTCTGCCATAAAACCTTTTGACGCTCTGAGGCGGCATAAAACTTGAGCTGCCGACATTCGCATGACAATGTGAAGACGTCCATCGCAAATTGAAGGAGCGGCTTGGCTTAAATAGCTTTTGGTTTTTTCTTTTTTGAATCCATTTATTTATTGCAAACTGTTTTCTAACATTCAGCGAAATTTGTACTTAAAACAAAGAAATTTTGTTAGACATGTATGGAAAGTACCCAGTGGTGCAAACATTCGTAAAATGTTTGTTTATTACCTTAATAAGTCCATTATTGACTTCCTCTTCAGTCTGTTAAAGGAGATGGGATTGAGAGTTATTTCTGTGATTAAAGGTTTCGTGTGTGATTGCGGTCTTTTATTATCAGATGTGCCAAGCTTTTTTATTTCTTCAGCTATTGTGAGAATACGGCGGTCGGAAGACGTAGGTTCGAAACTCCGTAAAACACCAAAATGAAGAAAAAGTCTTTTCTAATAGCGGTCGCCACTCGGCAGGCAATGTGTGTGTATAAAAATATCTGTTGATTTTTGACAATTTTTTTTCGAAACTTGCACTGTGTTCTACTGCATTCCCAGAAATTTTCTAAAAATTTTGGTTGAAAACTTTTATGAAATTTTTTTCGAAACTTGCACTGTGTTCTACTGCATTCCCAGAAATTTTCTAAAAATTTTGGTTGAAAAGTTTGAAGAAATTTTTTTCGAAACTTGCACGGTGTTCTACTGCATTCCCAAAAATTTTCTAAAAATTTTGGTTGAAAATTTTGAAGACATTTTTTTCGAAAGTTGCTCTGTGTTCTACTGCATTCCCAGAATTTTTTTAAACATTTTGGTTGAAAATTTTGATGCATTTTTTTTCGAAACTTGCACTGTGTTCTACTGCATTCCCAGAAATTTTCTAAAAATTTTGGTTGAAAAGTTTGAAGAAATTTTTTTCGAAACTTGCACTGTGTTCTACTGCATTCCCAGAAAATTTCTAAAAATTTTGGTTTACAATTTTGATGAAGTTTTGAAAATTTTTGTGCAAAATTTAAAACTTTATGGTCTTTGTTTTGGTACGAACTATATTTTTATAAACAAATTTTGGTGTGCTTATAATTTTTCAACGGGAAGTACCGAGTGTTATTTAGAAGCTTGATAACATAAAATGATAATACAACACAGAAAATGGTTGAAATGGCATTCTTTTTTATAATCTGATAGATAATTTAAAGGCCTTCCTTTTTTGAACATGAAATCCGCCATATGCCCGTCACAGCTTCGAGTTTAATAGTCTATTCGATTAATCCAATTTTTGACTACTTTTTCCCAGAAATTTGAATAATAAAGCTAAATGAGAACAATCAGCTAAAATGCGACGCAAGCAGTGGGCATTTGGCTTCAATTCTTGAACGAGCTGTATTTTATAGGCAAATCAACATCCTTACGTAAAATTTTTCACGTAGTCAAAGAACAAAGGGGAAATAAATTGAAAACGGCGTTTGACTTGATGTGTGCGCGTTTTCTTCAACACATCGCTTTAAGAATCATGAAGAAACGTTCTTTTTAAAACTGTCATCCCAGTTGAAGGCTACCTCAATTTGCGCCTAAGTCGACTTGAACCCTTTTTCTTTTTTACCACCTAACTGAGGAGATTGCGAAATGTCTGCTATTATCTCTCTGAATTTCTGCTATATGTAGAATAGCGTGGATGTAATCAAAAGGCCTCTGCAGAGAATGTCTTACATATACATATATATGTATTCGCACATATCTACAAGGTGACGCTAAATTAATCATCCAATTTTTTTTAATAATTTTTTTGTGATTTCGGTTGATTTAATAATTTGATATGATTTGATGTTTTAATGATTTTAAGTGAAGAAAATCTTTATTTTGAGCTCTATTGCGTGTCTATTTGTGCTTATATGTATATCACAGCTGTATAGTTCACAAGTGTTAAATATGATTGACGTACGACGCTATTTGCAAAAATTATAAATCTTCCGATAGGGTGATTAATTTTGTGCCGCCATGTATTTGCCTTAATAGCCTCATTGGCACCACATGCTGGTTTGGTTTGTATGTATGAAAATGCCATAAGGCTTATAATCTGACCTGAGCGAAAGTACGCACATACTCGTATATATGCAGTCCCATATGCCCATATGTATGATATGTAGGTTGATTAGACAGCTTCATGCTTTACTATGCAGAAAACAATTTCACTATTCATGCGCCAGAACAACCAACAAATGTATATACCTGCATATATATGTACGTGTGAACAACTGAATTCGAGCAAACGACTACAAGTGTGGGTCAAGCACATTTCGACCCACTTCCAACCATCAGCTACTAACTACCCTACCCAATCGCCCTCACGCTCCCCCACCATTCCTCGGCGACACTTCACAAAACGATATGATAGCGCGAAACGTAGCGCGTAGTGCCGCGAAGTGTCGTAAGTGTCATAGATCGTCGCGCAAATAATCACAGCAACGCTGGTGGCAACAACATCGATGTGACATATGCCAGTGTACGCTTTTGTATGCATGGATTTAAGATCGCATGCCTACTTACTAAACATTACTATATACATACATATGTACGAGTACATACGAGTAGGTCGAGTTCGTGTGAGTACCACCAGCAGAAGTGCGTCAGCATTTAATTTATAGTTCCTGTATTTGCGCGTTGAACATTTGCAATAAAAATGTCTACGCGTACTGCGGTACTAGTTACATTTAGGACACATACACACATATACACACATAAATGTGTGTGTGAGTATGTAGTGTAAGTGGATACATGCAAAGCATACACACCATTGGCACCACTCACTGCTTTATGGAGGCTTTTCATTACGACTATTTATTGTAGTT
Source organism: Anastrepha fraterculus (assembly GCA_037575425.1). NCBI lineage: Eukaryota > Metazoa > Arthropoda > Insecta > Diptera > Tephritidae > Anastrepha > Anastrepha fraterculus. The sequence continues at coordinate 29,674 of JAYXIM010000159.1, read as the reverse complement.
AGTTGTATTATGCTTTTTTGGTTTTTTTTTGGGGGAGCGACACGCGTTGCCTTATTTTTATTACAATGCTACTAATATAATTGTTTTTCTCTTGTATATCACCAGCTCTGAAATGCCCTGTACTATTTTTTGTTTGGTTTTCTGGTTCTACTCGCAATGCTTAAGCATTTTTATGTAGCTGGTTAAGGTTTTGTTCTTTAAAAAAAAAATTATATTCGTGGTTTTCCTTCATTCGACACATAGCCATTTGGCACGTTGATTTCATAAAGCGCATACATACATATTTACATATACATACATCCATATATTTCATTCACCATTTGTAACAGAGCGATTTGCGCTACATTCATATCTCAATATCCATCTCTATGGACATGACATATATACTACATATACATACATACATACATACGTACATACATATGTACTTATACAATTTTTGGATTGTGTACTAAAACTTGCTTTTTAGCGCTTCCTTAGTTTAGCACTATAAGGAAATTGTTCTGCATAGGCAAGCATGCGCTTGGAGCTTCATCAGCCTGGCCGATAATTTAATTGACATTTGGAGCGGACGGGTGATTTAAATAGTTGACGCTTGTCTTAACAAAAGCTCTAATAGCACAAAAGCTGACTATTATTAATAGAATTTATGCTAATATACCTACTTAACTAAATGAAGTTTACTTGGATTTGAAATAAATTTATCTCAAGGAACAGAAGACGGATATCTGGCCCCTACTGTGGTCATTAACTCATTTCTGTGTTGATAGGAGTGGTAGGGTTCAAAATGCCTTTGCACTTACAGCGAGCGTCGTCTTCTGCGTCGCGTAGTGTGGCCACTAAAACAAATCCTCCTTCTCTTCAGGCGAGACTCCCTTCCCGGGCCTACTTCCTGCATTACCTCGGGGAGACCCAGAACGGCGTCCATAAAATGTACCAGTTTTATTCACCCATGTCTGAGTACACCATGATTGTAGCCAGTTTGATGCTATAGGCTCGTCTTCTTATGTTTCTGTCTGAGAGGACAGACGCTTTGTTGTACTTCGTCGAGGTCTATATATTTGTCCCGTAATACGCTTTCAACATATCTTTTAACCGTATTCCAGTTATCTTCGCGTTCAAGTCTCTCGCCGACCAATATGATCGCCAATCTGCTCCCTCAGAGCATCTTTTTCCGCTAGCCATCTGTCGCAACTAAAGATCACAACCGTCATCGCTCGGTGCTTCGCCGTATATGCACCTGGGGTCGCTTATTTCACCCATGCGGTATAGGTATTGCTGTACTGGTAAAAGAAATTTGTATGCTGTTACAACAACAACAACTTTGATAAGTTTATTTCAGTGAAGTCGCCTTGAACCCCACCCTCGTTTCGCTACCAAAATTTTATCATAAGATAACATTTATTATAGCAAGAAAGTTTATTTGTGTACATTTCATGAGGCTTGAATTGATTTTATTTTTCAACGTTTTTGACTGTTGATGTATGGGAGCAGAGAAAAGGAATCTATGCTTGAGAACTGCCTCAGGCTCGCCCCGAAAGGCACGCTTAGGAACCTCTAGCGCCTAGCCGTCAGACCCGGACATTTGCAAAAAAAGATTTCAACAGTCGCTTTCTCTGCCGGGTCCCTACAGCTTCTGCAATCGAGGTTGTACGGAAGTACGAGCTTCTCCACATGATTTGCGATCACCCAGTGACCGCCGAACACCGCTATGAGATGAGTTTGGAAATTGAATGGCGGGGGTTTCCAGCATTTTAAGCATCCTACCGTGTTGAGGCCAAAGTGTGTTTGAGATACCGTACAATAAAACCGAACTCCATCTGTCTTGCGCTTCTTTAAGAAAGAAATTGTGCAGTTTTCCTTTAACAACGGTCAAGGGGACACCGATGTCTGAGATTAGGACAACTTGAACCGGTACTATCGACTCCTTCCTGACAAGCTCATCGGCAATTTGATTTCCCTTTATGTTCCTAAGCTCTGGAACCCAGATAAGATAAAGGTTTACTGTATGTTCGAGATGTTTGATCTGCTCCTTACAGGAGTTGACCAGAAGGGAGGTGCAACATGTCGACGACCTTCTCTTGATCGTAGCTTGACTATCGGTATGTTAATTAGAAATGATCTTAAAAATTATTCGACAAAATTTGCATCGGTATGGAACTACATCTAATTATCTTTCTACGTTTTCATTAGTTACTTGGATAAAGGCAAAACAATTAATTCTGATTATTACTGTGAATTATTGGAACAATTGATGGAGAAAATCGCAGAAAAAAGGCCTCATATGCAGAAGAAAAAAATCCTCTTTCACCAAGACAACGCACCGTGTCACAAATCGATGAAAACGATGATCGAATTGAACGAGTTCCATTTCAAATTGCGTCCCCCCCCACCATATAGTCCAGATATGGCCCCTAGCGACTAGTGGCTGTTTTCAGACCTCAAAAAAATGCTCCAGGGGATGGGATTTCAACCAAATGAGGAAATTATCGCTACAACTGAAGCGTATTTTGAGGCCAAAGATAAATCGTTCTACAAAACAGTCGTAGAAAAGCTACAAACTTGTTGGAATGATTGTATCATCGCCAAAGACGAATTTTGTGCCTTCAAACTACGATTTGCGGCCATCGTTGATTTTCTGTTATCAATTGAAGAAAAACGCTTCTCAAGCTCATCAAATGCTTTTAGAAGCTTATGGTGGGCATGCGCTAAGTAGAGCACAGTGCTTCAGGTGGTTTGAGGATGCCGAATTGCAAGCATTGTTGGATGAAGATGATGGTCAAATGCAAGAAATGATAGCAGGGCAGTTGGGAGTGACCCAAAAAACCATTTCCAAACGTTTGAAAGACATGGGCATGATTTTAAAGGTCGGAAGATGGGTGCCGCATAAACTGATAATGTGACAATGCACCGCCACATCGAACAAGAGCGGCCCAGGAATTGGTGGAGACGTACGATTGTGAACCGCTGGTGCATCCGACTTGGCGCCTTCCGAGTATCATTTGTTTGCATCGTTGGGCCATGCACTTTCCGAACAGCGCTTCAATTCTCACGAAGAACCCAAAACATGGCTCGATGATTGACCTCGGCCAATTTTTTTGGCGCGGCATCCACAAATTGCCTGATAAATGGGAAAAATGTGTCGCTAGCGATGGCTATTATTTTGAAGATCAAATTTGTAGCCATTGTTTGTTAATAAACGTTTGAAATTGAAAAAATAAGTCTCGTTTCATAGGTATCTACCTATAAACAAATTGTTTTGTAATGTTTTCATCTAATTCTCTTTTCACACGAACTTTTTTACACAATTTTTTTTTACAAGATTTTTTTTACACAATTGTTTTGGGAACATATCTATCGTGCAAAAAGAGAATCAGGTGCATGTCCTTTTGAATTGTTTTATAAATTTGTTTGCACGCCAGGACGCGTACGGCGATTGACACTCCTTGGTTGTTTATCATTTTCATCGTCCCATTAAATAACTCAAATGAATAAAATTTTTACGTTATAAAATACATCGCAGAAATGCAACACTGCCTCCCATACTGCAGTATGCAGTGAGCGCAAGTAGATTATGATAAGTTGCTTTTGTCGTTTAGACATCACTCAGCTCGCTGTTCATTACTTGCACATTGTTGGTGGTTTTGTAGCTCGACTTTGCTCGTTTTTGCTTAAATTTCTTTTCTGTAGCACTGCCGTAGTTGATCATGCTAAAGATTTAAATGCGGTCAGCCAGTTTTCTGTGCTGCTTTTTTCACACTGCTCGTACATACCATTTTTTATTGTTCCTCTCCTGCTCTTGCGCTGTGACTTTTTTCATTTTATGAATTTTTATTTTTATTTTATTACATTGTGTTTATTTGCATTTTGTGCAATACTCTACACTCGAACAGCTCGCGTATTTATTTATTTAAATCAAGTTGTTCTAGTTTGTTGCTTGACTTGAGCGGCAAAATTTACACAGTTTTTTATGCCAGTGCGCGTATTTGCTTGTTGCTGCAGCAGCTACTATGTGCGGCTAAGAGACTTGTTAGTAGAGACTTTTGCTGCTGTTTTGTCAAAAAAAAACATATACAATATGTCATAATTTCATACACATGATCACATATACGTATGTATGTATGTGCCCACCTCAACGCATTTGATTAGCTGCTGCACCGCTTTATTTCTGCGCCTGTAGTTTGTTCACAAATATTTGAGCACTTGTAGTCATTTTCATTTAATTTGTGATTTTCACAGTCTTTTTACTCGTACGCCATGACCTTTGTGCGCGCAATTTTTCGGCGTAATGCTGTTGCAAAATTAATATTTTATTTTTAGTATTTAATACCCGCTTCAGCTGAGGCAGCTGCTAGCCACGAAGCACATCTGCCCTAAAATATAAAAATAAGAGACAAAAACAACAATTTGTTGTTTCGAGTGAGCTGTGCTTGGCAACGGTGTTGCATGCTTCAGCGCCAACAATCAACCGCTTCATGTGCGCCACAATATTTCGCAGAAGGTGTACACCGTGGGCGATGCGTTTGTCTGCCAGCTGATGATCGCAGTCATAATGAACTTTATGATCGTCATGTGGGAGCATGATGACGTTGATGACGGCATCGATGACGTGCGATGCCGTGAGGAGACGCGCTTTTGGCGCGCAGCAAACTCTTATTGTTTTAAATATGAGTTTTATTTTGCTTATTTCGATAGGTTTGCATTTTATTTTATGCTCTTTTGCGTTTTTGTGTTATTGTGGCTTATACTTGTGTGCATGTGTGTGTGTGTACGTGCCACTTTTGACAGCGTTAGCGCCGTTTCGGCGTTCCGCCACGGTTTAAATCAACTCGTTGGCGTTGCAACTGCTTCGTCGCGTTCTGCTCTGAGTCGGTCAGGCGATTTTATATAAGTTTTAGTTTTATATTTTTTTTTAATTTTTTGTTTGAATAATTTTTTCTTCTTTTCGTTCACTGCGTTACGGCCCACTTTTGCCTTTTTCATGCTTGTTGTGTGCCGTTCAGCTTTGTTGCTTTGTTTGATCTTTGCATAGCGATCCTGACTGAGTTGGCTTCTGAAACAAAAGGCTGAAAGGTATTTCTTCACCCACAAAATACGCAGTCAAAATGATGAAATGCGCCGATATGCGCTCATAAACACGCAGTTTTATCATCAGCCAGCCCAAAAATATAAAAGGCGAGTGTAGAACTGCAACAACTAGTTTCCTTGTGGCAGCAGCAGCAGAAAAAATAATATAAAATTCGTTGAAATGTTCACACGATCCTGTCAGCTACACCCGCTGAACTGTTTGCTTTTGATTAAAAAAAAATAAAATTCGAAAAAAATAAAGATACATTTTTTTATTTATTTTAGATTTTTTTTTTAATATTTTAGCTCCAATAACTCGCACACACACAGACGTGCATGAACATTCAATAACAAACCGGTATATGCTTCATTTATGTTCCTCTCGGCAGCGTTCATGTACGCGCGCACATTTTCAGTAAGTTCTCAAACTGTAATTATTCAATTAGGATCACTTTTGGCGCGCAGACGCTTTAAACGCCACATTAACTTTTCCACAAAACACTTAGTACTCCAGCTGTCGTTGCTCTTCCCCATAGTCGCGCTTGCATTTCCATTGCAACTCAGTACAGCTCGTTGTTGTTAGTAGTCAGTCCGTCGCACGTTTTGCTTTCCAGTAGTGCTTCTAATTAATATTTAATAATGGTTTATGCCATTTGCTGCATTTTCGTGTACTCGCGTGTATAATTTTCGCCATTAACTCGATTGATGCCCGAGTTACGGTCCACCTATAGCAGGTTGGTAGCTGCAGCTTTCAAAGACCAGTAGCGGGTGCTACCTTTTACGTTCGTTGTTTTTGAAATAAACAGATCATCAGCTTTGCTCATCACGAGATTTAGTGTGATATGTTATCAGTTTGTTCGATGCTTTAGTGGAGATTTAAATGCAACCGTTCGCTGAGCAGTTTTCGTGATTGGTTATGCCCTGGTAGATAATTTCCTTTTCAAAAGTGCTAAGCAAATCAATTAGAATAGTCAGATTAGTTAGTTGAAACGAATAAAAGCTAAATTAGCAATCATCTGCACGAACCAATACTGGAGTTAGGCAGGTTGCTTGTCTAAGATAAGACACTCGGTTGCTCTAAGTCCCATTGTGATACCTGCTTATCATTTCCATCTCCTAACTACATAAGTTGCTTAAACCACTTAGATCTTTTTAGGAAGGTGACCAGTCCGTTCAGTTAGATATTTTGCAAATTTATCAGGCCTTCGAAGAAATAATCGCCAAGACATTTGGCACGGCTTCTATCCGATTTGGTCATTGGATCAGCGGAGACTTTGCTCCTTGTAAACTGCGGATACGCAAGAGATATCCTCTTCGTCCGTGGTATACACCGCGTGGCCGACTACTGTTCGATCTGATAGACTGCTTTTGCAATCACCTCTAATTTGACATGCCTTAGGACAGGTGGTTTTACCCCAATAGTTTGCTGGTTATGCATACCTATGGTAACCATCTGTACAACCGGGATTTCAGTAGCCTAAGCATCGCTTGTGCCTAAGTCCTGCACACGAACCACTGGGTCTCTGGAGATATTAGAACACTCTTTAGCCGGATACTGAGGGTTGGTTTGATTCAGCATTTTGTACCTATTGGCAGGTGTAGATAAAGCTGCCGCCCCACTGGAATCAGATGCAAACCAAGGAGCTGCTCGCTTTGAGCGAGACGCTTCTGGCCTAACCAACTAAAGGTTTTTTAAAGAATTGCTTCATTTCTATCCCAATATTTACTTTGTGTGATATTTTTTCTTCTTTCGAAAGCATGTAAAATATTCTAAATAATCTGATATCGTACGGATACACCATAACTTTCATCTATTATCAGAAATTCCCTAGGTATTTTACTGGAGATCAAATCCATAAATCTATTTAGGTCTGTTAGGAGTCTAGTAAAATGTGGTTCAGACTATATTTGACTGCATTAGAGTAGTTAGTTACTGCTTCGAAGAGCATTCATATGTGTTTATGAACTTATTTATGCTTGCCTTGAGCTACATTTAAAAGTTAAAGTCTAACCTAAAGTCTAGCTCTGACCTGATAGATATACAAAACAGTTAATCCCTAATACTGAGCGAGTTATTGAACTTCTTTCTCTAATTCCGACCAGCGTGAGGCACTTCTTTTATAATTCTGGTACCTTTAGATTTTTTCATTGGTTAACGAAGTTTCGTTTGAAAATAATCACTTCTTTAGTGGCCTCTGGCACACGTACAAAGTGCACATACTGTACATCCAATTTTGTGCATTTAAATGAGCACAAAGGGAGGAGATACTCGCACAAAGCGTACACCCTGCAGGGAAAACGGACACTTATGCTTTAGTACTGGATTCATAGTTCCCTATATCACTTTAAGCAACAAAGTGTGAGCTTTCTCTTATGCACAAAGAATATTTGATAATAAAAGTGTCAGATAAACAAATTTCGAGTCGCCTAAGAACAGAGTTCAATAGGGGTTGTTAAAAGAAATGCAGTTTGTAATAAAAAAGTCCCAATATTTCCTTGTGTGCTTAGTATATTTTTATCACTTTCTTTCCAAAACAACATCTCGCCAATGATAATTCGAAAGTAAGAAACATACACGAAACAATTTTTTCTACATTCACTAAACAAGTAGGCTGAGATATTTCGCAAAATACAAATATTCACAAGGCGAATCTATTAAAGGTGGTGTTGGTAAATCAGCTGATTTGTTTTTTTCTTTCGCTGTGTCCATGTGGCTGTCAGCTTAGAATGAAAGAAGGCGAATTAATTTTTTTGTTTTCTACTTTTCCAATACTCTGCTGTGACAAACAACCGTACAAACCATTGTTGTTGGTTTAGTGCTACCACTTTTAATAGATTCGCCTTGTTCACAATGACGCAGTTCTTTTTTACAGTTGAAAAAAAAAAACGTTTAAGAAATACTCAAAAAAGTTTTGCTCACTGTACGAGAAAATCTAACTTAGAGGCAAAAACGTTGATTTTCGTCCAAGTATGCCTTCTCTATGGGCAACCATTTCAACCTAGTGCGGTAGAGTTGTGAAAAGAAAAAAGAAGTTATTTTTCTTGAGCGCCTAAAGGGTTCTGGAAAATAGTGCAGTGGAAAAAATCACGCGGCATGACTGAAAGTCCATTTGAAGAGGAACCCGAAAGTGCCTAAAAAATTCTTTCTTCGCCAACTTATTCGTGGACAAAAGAATTGAGAAGGTGTGACCAATAACAGACCGTTATCCAGACCGTTATTTGACAGAATCAGCTGAGAGACTGACGCAACTGAGCTTATGAAGCGGTTTGTTTACGAAAAAAACTGAGATTGTATTGGTGATATACGAAAAAATCCACACAATGTCATTTAGTTGATATCTAAGTAACGAATGATTGGGCGACTGTATGAATACATCTGAAATGATCATGCAGAATTCGGTTGGCGACGTGGCAGCCGAAGTTCCTCTCACAATTTTCTTTTTCACTATAGTTATTGGCCAAACCTGGTAAATCTATCATCCTTGAATTTATGTTCAAAAATCTAGAAATAATGCTCAGCTGAAGTCAGGTAGATATAAAAAGCTCCGCACAGAAATGAATAGCAGAAGGAAGGCAGAAACTCGAGCCCACCGATTATGCGAATAGTTTCTTTCAAAATTTGAGTGTTGCGTAATGGACGACGAAAGATACGTGAAGGGTGACTTTAAGAAATCATCCGGGTAGCAGTTCTATGTCGCAGAAGTGAAAAGGTTGAGAATCTAAAAGAAATCAAAGTTTCCGAAAAAAATTTTGGGTTTGACAAGCGATTTGTTGATGTGAAGAAAGTTGGGAAATTTCGGTTACACCTGGCACGACAAATCAGGAAGTGCACATGAACGCATAGAAAAACGTATTTTAACTTTTTAGAGCAGCGTAGTGTTTCTGTGTTTTGTATTGTCGTATTTAGTTTGTATTTTGTATAGTTTGGCTTTTTTTTCTGGTATGACGCCCGTGAAGAGTAAACTCTCATTCGTACTGCTATACCGACATGGTAGTATGCACGACTTGTAGCCTCACAGATGTAGATGTACCACTCTCTTCGAGGAACTGCCGAAAAGGTATTGCCTCACGGGGCTGTCTAGTTTAAAGGCTTTTAATTATTGTCGACGCCTACGAAATGTGTTATAAGCGCGCAAATTCTCAGCTGATTTCAGCGAAAAATCCATAACATTTCCTCTGCTTAAAATTTTAAAAGTTTGGGCATTGCAACAAGACGTGTTCAACATCTTCTTCCATCTCCGTGCAGATAGGGCAGTTTGGTGAACTGTCATGGCCAAATCTATTTTAGCTGGATCCTGATACTTTGGATCACTTCAAAAAACCAATAACGTGGTACAGAGGGAATGAAGTGCATATTGTGTCCAAACAAAGTAATCCACCAAATAGACCAGAGCTGCACCCCACAGAGCGATACTGGGCAATGGTTAAACGAAATCTTAAATGCACGAAAGGCTTTGCTAAAAATGAAAATCAGTTCCGCAAGTAATGGAAGCATTGAAGCGAGTAGGTGACAGCATCAACTGTGCAAATGATAATGGAAGGCGTGGGAAAGAAAGTACAAACATTTTTCACAAACTCGCATACCTGAAATTTTGCTTCCTGTGCACTATATTGTAACCATTTTAGAAAATCAAAAATGCATGCAATCATTTTTGCGTATTTTTTCTATGAAAAATATCACTTTATGGGGCGTAAATGTTTCGTATGGGCTTTTTAGATTCATATATGTATGTATGTATGTGAATTGGTGAACTTAACCTTATAGGAAGTATCGGAAATTTCGGAGTCAGGGTAAGCTGTATTTCCAGTATCGCCTTATAAAACTCGACAGCTCTTAAGAATAAACGGGAAGTGAATGGGAAATGAAAAGCAGAATGAATGGGAACTGTTCATGGCTGCTAATTCACTTGAAGCCCAACTATTTTGCTCAGCAGTGGTTTTCCCTGCAGGTCATCTACTAGATGCTTATTTTTTAACTTGCTTACTATATATATGTATATATAATATGTGTGTATGTATGCATGTATACATCAGCAAGCAAAGTTTCCTTCCTTCTTTGCCATGCAACACGCACACTTGCGCATACAAAATGTGATGTGCCGCGATTTTACCTTTTCGGGTGTTGCCCGAATTTCTTTTTTGTTTTTTTGGAACTCCCTCTGTGTACGCGTACAAGCGTTGTTTCCTTATTTTCGGTTTTTTATCTTAACATTCAGTTTGCTTGTTTGATTTCTGGGGCGGCCAGTGTGCGCTCCTCTTTTATGGTTGTCTTGCCAGTTCGTCAGCGCGCGTCAGTTCGATACAAAGTCGACTGTCTCGACTGACTGTAGGGCCTATACGCCCCACAAACGAGCTGCAAGTCCCTAAAGACAATGCTATGCAAACCCATGCGGCTCATGTACGAGGCTGGCACATACATACGTATGCATATGTAGGTATATGTATGTATGTGTAGTTGTATGAGGTATTCGTAAATATTCATATGCCTGTATGTAGGTTTATTGATATTTAAAAACGTCGTGTTGATATATCTTTGTTATGACGCACTTTCGTCCTGCGGCCGCCTACCGTCTTTTCTCCCGCTGCTAGACTACCTCCTGTTCGATCGATCGCTCGCTCGCGTCTTTTTTACACTTCAGTTTATTTTTTTCGTTTACCAATAATAAAATAATAATTATTGTTATTATCGCGTAACTGAAATCTCATCGCACGTTAGCTCTTTTGAGGCTTTTACCACCTTCTTGTTTTCATACTACAGGGAATTCATTCTTACTTGGCTGCAATTACCTCGTACACCCCGCAACACTTTCCTAGGTAGGTTGGTAGGCGGCATTTGTAGCTTAAGAGAGCACGCGAGAAAAAGAGATGAAGACGCGAAAATGCAGAATTTTATAAATTTTGAAAGGCGAGATATTTTCAATTTGAAAAATTGTAAATTTCAAAAATTTTGCGAAAGAACCCATTGTACAGATCCATAAGTAAAAGCACTCTCAGCTGGTTGTCTGAAAATTACCACAGCTGAGATCAGCTGATTCCAAAACGGTTGCATAAAAAATGATGAAAGTTCATAGAAAAACGTATCAAAAAGTCTAAAAATGGACTTAAAAATTCAGATATTTTTGAAGAAAAAGCATTATTATGGCTAAGAAATATTTTTAAAAAAGTGCGTGTAGTGTAGTACGCATAACAGAAGTGAAACTTTCAAAGCAGACAAAGAAAGAGGGAGAGACCCGAGACAGAATGAGAGAGAGAGAGAGAGAGAGAGAGAGAGAAAGAATATATATCTAAATAAATTCACAACATTTGCAGAGAATACAAATAGACAAAATTTACAAACAACGGAGAAGGGTCGACCAGTGTAGGTAAACGCCAGACACAAACCGTGGGAGCAACGCGCACTACTCTGCGAAAATTAGCGCCAAAAAGTAGGCACAAAAAAAAAACGCCAGAAAGTTGGGGCCAAAAAATGCCCCAAACAGTAGGCACCAAGGAAATATAACACCAAAATGTAGGCACCAAAATTATATTTCCTAAAAGTTTACACCAACAAACAAGCGCTAAAAAGTAGGCAGTATTATTTCTCACTAGAAATCAACAACCACAAGGAAAAACTTAAGAAAAATAGTCTAAAGTGTATCTAAGATATATAGCTCTCTCTCTGCTTTTCCTCTACGTTATATCTTTTTTCTCTCGCGCAACGAAGATGCTCAAAACGTTGCATGGCCTTGAAATTTTACTCTCCATTCTCGCTCGTCGATCGACGCCTAAGAAGTTTCACTTCAAAATTTGTCATTGTAAAATTTCCTAGTCAAAGATATTATTTTGTCTTTTTTTTTTGATATTTCATTATTGTTAATGTTACCATACGAATTCTAATTTGGCATAGCAACCGCATCAATACATTGAAGCAAAAAGACGGAGCACTGACACTTTCACACACTTGAGAGCCTGTCAAGCTCACACCAAGGGTGCCTGTCAAAAGATAGGAAGAAGAAGAGTGTTTTTACTAGTATTTTCGTACAATGCGGTTACCTCACTTGAATGCCACCTGGGGAAGTAGTCTGGTCAATTACTCATTTTTATAGATATTTTTTAGGAATTTATTTTTTAAAGAAATAAAATGCGATCATTTCGATTTTCTAGAATGTTATTATTGACATTAAATAGTATGCAAAAACAATTTTTTGGACATATTATTTGTAGTAGGGTGGCACCAAAGTAAGCGTCTTAAAAAAAAAGATAGTCGGCTTGTCAATAGGATTTTGGCTCTTCAGGATATCTGAAACAAAAAAGTTAAACTGATTATTATTCTGTAGGCTTGTCATTCTGGTAGGTGCTACAATGGGAAATTTTTTTTTAAATAACAAAATGCGGCCTTTTGACACATACATTTTTTCTAAAGTAAAAAAAAAACTGTCAAAATTTGTATAAGAAGTTTTTTACACAAATGTCGTTGTTTTTAATGCTTTAAATTTCAGTGTGCGAAGAATTTGTTGAATTTTTACGAATGCCGCAAGCAAGTGTTACAGTGGGTTACACTAAGCATTCCGTGAATGTCTTTGATTTTATGTACAAAAAAACTGGCAACACCTAAGAAACAAATGCATTGCGTTAGTTTTCATTTTTCCATTGCATCAGTTGATTTTTTTTCCTACCATTTTTCATATCTAAATTTAGAAATACTTTAGCCTAATAATATTATCGAGAGTGTATCCGATTGCAAATACTGCAAAAAAGTAGTTTTCGCTTTGGTGCATGCTTTATTTATTGCTTCCTTCATTTATTTATTTCAAGTATTTTTTTTAAGTTTTATGCAATTTCCTTTAATAATTGTGTGATTTCGATCACTGCCGCCTGCAGTTCAACAACAGCGAAAATATTCGTTCTTTTTTTAAATCTTTTAAGGAAAATAATAAAAACCTGTCTAGCCATTACAGACAGACACGTCTCTAGTATTTGTACACGAGCACACATACACATTTGTGTGTGTTTGCAAAGTGGCAAGTCTATTGGAATAAGATTCATTAGATAAAAATGTAATTAATGCACGGCTGTCAACGAATGATCGTCTAAATACTTGGACCTTTAGTCAGCGATTTCATTGTTGATGTTCGCGTAAAGGTACTCAGATGCAAGTGTGGGCGTGAATATTGAACAAATATGTGGACTGCATAAATGAAATGAGTAATGCGGAATGGTAGCTATTTTATAAAAAGGCTAAAAATAATAAGTCACCATCAATTTGAGTTTTGAAGCAAATTTGAGCGACAATCTGGCCTAATAACATTTTTGAATTGAAATTTATTAAAATTATTTATTTATTTGTGTTTATTGAAAAGAGGAATAGTTATAAATAATTATAAATAATTATTCCACTTATAAGAGAAAACAAAAAAAAAAGCAAAAACCGAAAAAAAATCAAGCACTGGCTGCTCAGGCCTTCTGCTATGATTGAAAATTATTTTCATAATATGTTAATATAGAAAATATTTATTTATATTTTGATATTTGAAGTTTTTTCATAAACAGCGAACAAAAACATTTCTATACAAATTTTGAATTTTTATTTTTTTTTATGTAAAAGGAGTAAAAGGAGCTAACGTAGTAATGGTACAGACAAAAAGAAGCCGCGGTAATAACGAATCAGACGAGTACAGTTTTAGACAGTGTTTAGATAAACATTAAACGACATTCACCGGGAGACTGTTACCACCTTCATAAACTCGCGTCCAGTGAATGACGTAATCGGAGTCCAACCACCACCCATTACAGATGAAGAGCTCCTGCTTCCCCGTGAGACTCGCGTAACACTGGCACAACTACGTTCTGGATATTGTAGCAGGTTAAATTCCTACTTATCCAGAATTGACCCCGACATACCTAACTTATGTCCGGCATGTGAAGGCACCCCGCATGACACTAACCACTTTTTCCCACCCACTCATCTAACACCCCTCTCCCTTTGGACCCAACCTGTCGAAACAGCATGTTTCCTGGGTCCACCTTTAGATGAGCCTGACGAAGACGATCGATGATATACTCTACACTGACGGGGCTTCTCTTACTGCTACAACAACAACAAAAATAACAGTACAGTTTTACGATAAAAAAGTGGAATACCCAGGCATTTTGTGGATTTTCATCCCGCCTGGATTCAAACAGATATGGGGCAATTAAATTGCGTTATTGAGTTCGGTGTTCACACAGAAACTATTTCGCATCCACACTTTGATTTGATAGCTGAAATTGTTTGATTTTGTTGGTAAAAAAATTTGTGTGAGGAAAATAGAGAAAAACAATTTAATTTTAGAACGAATTTCATAATTTTATAAAAATATGTTGAGCTTCTCCAGTTAACACAATCGAGTTACCTTTGGAGCCTGGATTGGTTCAGAAAAAAAGAGTACTTGCTAATTCTTCAAAGTTTAAGGTGGCAGCAGCTTTTACTATATTCCTGCTAAATGAAATTAGTATAGTGCATTAGCCTGCCATTTTGGGTTCGAGTCCCACGTAAAGCATGATCCTCGCACTTTTCCAAATTTATCTACTTTCCCTGTTTCGACACAAAAAAACATCTCATTCGTCAACCCCAAAAACTTATCCGTTCCATCCTTACTTCCCGCACAATAGTCTGCACATTATTTGCATTGTGGCTGCTTAAACAAGCAAAAAACGAGAAAAACACACAGTTACACATTGCATCAGTGGCGCCAGCAAGAGAAAGCGGGCAAATGCGGTAATAGCGCAGACACACCAAAAGTTTAGCGAAGTCCTCAACCATCTGTGCAATCCTTCTGGCTCAAAAATGTCAAACACAGATGACGCTCCAAACAGTAAGAAGGCGTTGTTCCTAAGCAACGACAGGTGGGCATTCCCACTATTTAGGACTGGTAGTGACAGGCTAATCACCTACCCTGCCAGAAAGCAAAGCAGATTAACGAAAGCAACGCAAGACAAGTCTTGTCGAGGGCCTATGCTCCCGAGAGGAGTGAAAAAGGAAAAAAAAATGTTGAATTTCTCCAGTCAACACAATCGAGATACCTTTGGAGCCTGGTTTGGCTCAGAATTCTTCAAAGTTTAAGAAGGCAGAAGCTATTGTTCCAGCAGCATTCGAACAAAATGCTATTCAAAGGTCGTTGTGAATGTTGCCAAATTAAATTAAAATAAGTTTTGTTGCATTAAATATTTTTTTCTTTATTACAGAATTTATTTTAATTGACGCCCCATACATTTTGGTTTGTGTTTTCTTAATTTTTTTCTAGTGTCTCTCGCTTTTTGTCATTTGGTTTTCATGATGCTTCGTCTTTTCATTCAAGAGGCGCTTTGCTCTTTTCATAAATCAGACTTCACAGGGTTGCATAGAGAATCTGACACAAATTTACTGCTAATTAGGTGTTAATTGGCTATTAATCAGAGTAAATTTGTGTATGGAAAACTTTTCTACAATTAGGCTTTAGTTGGTGAAATGTTCTTAATTGCCTGTCATCTTCACTCAAAAATCTGAAATAAAATATTCAACTTCTTTAGGGACATTTGTTGAATTTTCTTATAACTTGTTTACATTTTTTATATTTTGAAAATAAATCTTAATGAAAAAAAAAATAAAAAAAAAAATTAACAGTAAAGGTTTTTCCTCCTTCTGTTTTGCTTTTAATTTGGTTTTTTCAAAAATGCAGTTTTGAATGGAATTTTTTTCATTATTGACAATTTCACTCCCAGTTTGCAATTTCCGATAATACACATTGAACTTGTTGAAATAAGGACGAGTACGGTGGTCGGAGTAGATAAAAAAATCGGGCACAATTTTTATAAATCGCAATCAGTTGTTGTTGCGCATATGGTAAATGATGTATGTAAAATTTTCCAATGGAAACGTTAGTTGACGCTTGACAACAGTAGAAGTGGCCAAGGCCAGAATTAGAAAAAGCAGCCCTCGTATGATATTAAATGCGTGCCAAGATTTTGCTTGTGCACATTGAAATTCTTCTTAGCTTGACACTGGCGCTCTTTTTATTGTAATTATAAAAATTTATTATTGCCGTATTGATACTAAGTAATTAGAAAAATTAATTAATAACATTTGAATGAAAATTATACCTTTGAGTCACCCCGTATGCTCTCTTTTAAATTGCAATTACACCAAGTCGCAAATTGTGATCACCCCCGAAATGGAATATATTTAAGCAATGGTATTGAAAGGCTGAGAATAAAGACAAAGCAGAGTTCAGCAACTCCCTCCTCCAAATGCTTTCAATAATAAATAAATTAAAATTCGTTTAAAGTTGCTCAAATCTAACCGCAAAATAAACATCTGAAAGCAAATTTTAATGAGCACTTCATGGACAACTGCTGGGGTGACACTTGAAGCATTTAATAGTGGTGAGCACCGGAAAAAATGTTGAGCATGACAATAATGAGAAAAACGAGGTAAAAGCTTTAGAAAAAGCGCAACAAAAAAACAAAAACAATGAAAGGATGTTTGATAGACGTTTTATTTCAAATTTTCCAACAGCGGGTACGCGTGACAAGTGGCGGCTGTTGTGCCTAGGGTATCAAAAAATGTTCGTTACGCTATGTATGTATGTATATGTGTGTGTGTATGCATATTTGTAAGAAAAAATTAAATAATAATTTGTAATTGTTTTGGTTTTATGCCCAACTGAGTTTGCTTGGACATTGTCATTACGGATAACGAGTAGGCATTTTTCCACTCTTAAACATTTTTTTGTGTTTTTTTTTCACATGGCCACATTTTGTTTACTACCATTAAATTGTTGTATGGTTGCTGTTGTCGTTTGCTCATTTCTTTGTTTTGGGAAATGAAGAAATATTTTTATGATGCGATTCAAATGCAACAATGTGGAACGTCACGTGACGTGAGCGCGCACGTTGACAGTGGCAGCGATGGCAGTGCCATTGTTTGTTGGAAACTCCAATGGTGTACTTCACAATGAATCAAACTAAATAAATAGCAGCACATCGAGTAGAATTGTATGTCATTGCTCGCAGCTGGCTGAAGTTCACTGAAGTGTTGTAACGTTGCGCTCTCATCCACACTGTGGAATGCAGTGTCACACGCAATCCATCACATGACTCGAAGCGGAGGAAGTGATTGTACACCGAGCGCACTGCAATTGAATTATTAGAGTATTTTTGTTTTTCCTTTCTTTCCATTTTATTGCAATTTTATGAGCTGTGCGGTCATTCCATTGATAGCATTTGAAATGCATAAACCTAAATAGATTTTAATTTTTAACGGCGCATCGCCGAAATTAAAAGTAACATTAAATTTAATAGATCACAGTCAGCCAACTGAATAGCTAAGGAATAAATAAAAGTGTGTAAACAGCATGTAAATGTGCGTCAAATCGCAAAAGGTCGCTCTTTCCTCCGCCCTCTCACTATTTTGCTCCGCCTCTCTTCTGTCTACTGCATGCTCTCATCAGGCTCTATTGCCAAATTAATTGGTGTCAAAATTCAATAGCAACAACATTTGACCACACTAATTGGCATCACATTAGGCGGATAGTGAAAGGCTAATATGCACAAGAAAGAACGGCAGCTATGCATGGCTTTTATGTGGCATCTAATTTCAAAATATTGCCAGACTTTGCTTTACTGCTTCAACCCTCCTTGTGGTGTTTGGTGGTTTTCATTGAAATGCAAGAAGAACTTGCAAAAACTGATTTTATCACCACCCCATTTTCAATGTGTTTTGGGATGGTAGCTAACAGGTTTTTGGCTTGAGGATGCTTTTCCTACTGTTTGTCTGAATTTGATACATTTTTATGACAATTAAAATGTTAAGACCGTTCATTTGTAGTGGTAAGCATAAGTGTGGAAGAGACATGAGTTTAGTGGTGGTGCATATTTGCCGATGTGGGGAATCTAGAAAAGTGAAGATGAAGAAAAAAACCCATATAAGATGGCACAAAAGGGAATAGTTGAAAATGATTGCAGTATCGAAAGACTGGACCATACAACATAGACCAACAAAAGTTCAACAGACCAGACTCTACGAGTACTTCAGAATGGAAAAAACATTTGGTAAGAGACACGCTGAGATCGGTGCACTACACTATATATAATACTAGGATGTCAATCTCGGGATGTCGAAATTTCGTAGGCGGTTGGTATCTGAACTTGAAAACTCCTCGACAGAGTAGAGGCTGATACGTTTCCACCTGTGCCCATCTTGGCAACAGAAGATTATGACTGAAATAGGGTGCGCCGCTTATGTATAACGGCAAAAAAATCGAAATAAAGTTTCCAAACTGATTCCAAACTTCGTTGAGATGATTTCATAATTTGTTATGATTATTAGTTTTATGAAATATTAGGCAAAAATGGGAGCCAAATGGCAAATTAAAATGATTTGAGGAGTTGATCGGTGCAGAAAACTGTACACGTTTATATGTAAATATGTATGCAGTTAACCTGGATTTTCTCTGGCCTTCCTTTTTTTCTAGTATCGAAACATTTTGCGTTCTCTTAGCCGATTTATCACATTAGGGTGGGCCAATTTGTATGAAACGATTTTTCCCGACTAGGAACGATAGCAGATTCCTATTCCATACAAAGTTTTAAGAAAAAAAGTACATTAGAGCAAAGCTCTAAAGCTCATTTATGGCCCTCCAAATTTAAAAAGAAGCTGTCATTATTTAATAAGCAAATAGAAAGGCAGTTATGAGTATAAAAATGGAAAGTATAAAAAATATGCCGATGGTAAAAAGGATCTCAAACCAAAATAATTGTAGATACGTTATTAATTGTAAAAAAGTAATGATTAAAAAAATTACTTGCGCTAAATTTTTGAAACACTGTTAAATTTTTCAGTGTTTTCAGATTTTTGGTGCCTTTGCAAGTTTTAGTTTGATTTGCATACAAGAAAAATACATACAATCTCTTTTTTGCGATATTAAAAAATTGCAATAATTACCTTTGTAGCGCCATCTAACGGTATTTTAAACAAAAAGTTTATTAATTTATAACGAGGAAAAACAATAAATTATTTTTACGCGAAATAAGGAGCACTAGCTACCAGGGCCTTCGGCTCGCTGATGCGAATATAAAGGAAAGGTAAACTTAAATAAGACTTATACGTAACAGCGAGGCAATGATGAAATTAGCTATTAAGAGGTAGTTGTCCATATCAAATTGAGGGTTTTAGTCCTGTTCGTAATAAGTATTCTGATATTTTTAATATGTTTTCTGAAGAAGTCGTATTTAATAGCGAAGAAGGGGTTTGGCTATCGAAGATATTTTTCCTTATTGCTGCGAAATTTGGACATTCGTCTAGTAGGTGGTTGACGGTTAAGGCCAATCTCGGGCAGTGCAAGCAAGGTGGTGGGTTGGAACGCTGTAGTAGATACGAATGTGTGGCGATTGTATGTCCTAGGCGTAAGCGGCCGAATGCTTTGACGTCATTGCAACGGCAGCTTGTTGGATATTTTGGTGTTGTCCTGTACGGATTCTGTGGGGTATATTGGTGTATGTTGGAACTCCATAATGCCAGTAAAACAAAAAGTAGATATTAAAACTATATTCTTTAAGCTCGTTGTCAAAGTGACATTTTTCACTCAACAAATTCTTTTGCTGTTTTTTGTTTGTTCTATTCAGTTGTGATTTAAAGGGTGTTAACAGTGGAAGTCAAAAAAAAAAAAAGAAAAAAATTCAATACATTTTATAGTTTTTCTTTGATAAAGGCGAAAAAGCAAGCCAGTTCAGGTGAAATTGTGAATGGTTTTTACTGTAACAGCTAATTACGTGCAATTTTGGTTTCGTCGATTACGTTCAGACATTTTTCATGTTAGAAAAATGTCGATAAATCATAGAAATAATTGAAGTTGACCGGCTTGTTAGTAGTCATAGCATCGCCCAGGAGCTAAATATCGACAATAAAACAGTTTGAAATCATTTGCGCAAAAATAATGGATTTCTTTTTCCCCAAACTAATATTAATCATCACATTAACTTCGTATTAATTAAAGGTAAGGTACCAATTAAAATTTCGAGGGCTCGAAATCGACTTTAGAGCTTTGCTCTATAGCACCTTTTTTCCTAGAACTTTATGTTGAATCCAAATCTGCTAAGAACGATGTCGAAAAAAACTGACCTGCCCTAATATATATATGTTAGATACATCCATACATATGTTATTATATGCACATATTTTTTAAGGTGGTATTCTAAAGATTAATGTAATGCAACAGCAATTGCAACTAATGAGGGAAACTGCAAATAATTACTCAACAGTATTTAAACAAACAAAAAAAAAATCACAAAAATTGAAAAAAAATTACGCTTATGGGAATTGTGAAACTGACGTTGGTACCCTGAAAGATTACATAAAAAGTGACACAGTGCGAAGCTTTAAAAGCTTCGAATATCTACAAAAGTACCTACAACTTATCGATTCAAGTTTTTCCATGTACTCGTAGTATTTCCTTTGAAAAATGTTCCTTACATTGAAAAACAAAAAAAAAAAAATCAAACAAAATTGCAACCTGTACGTAACGGATGTGTCTGACGTGGCAACATCCGTTCACTGACAATCGACATACATATCTCACGCACACTTGCACAGTTGCTTATGCACGGCTATGACTAGAACAGGCAAAACACACCAAATTTACATGTCAGTCGGGTTCTATTGGTACATCGCCGCCCCAGCTATGCGCTTATTTTATTGTGCATATCTATGTGTGTGTGCTCGTATAAGAGTCTTTGGTAATGCAACTACCTGTACTGGGCTACTTGGCTGAAAATCTACGTACCGACATACCGACATGCATACATACATATATGCGTCTTAACCGCTTTCACGTCGAACTACAACTACAAGGTTTTTTAGTTCATTTGCAACAATAGTGTTTTTTCGTTTGGATTTTTTAGTTTTATTTTTATTTTTATTTTTATTTTAGTTTTTATTTACTTCTGCTATTCGTATTTTTACTATTTTTGTTTGTATTTCTATTTTATTTGCGAGCGCGCAAATATTCAAAACATGAAACAATGTCAATTCCGGAAACTGTTCCCATGCACATTTATATTGCCGAACAATTTGCTTTTTACGCTTACACTCACTTAGCTTTACAGTATTTAGTACACACATAGGCATATATACAAATGAAGGTATATACTACACATACATATTTATACTTAAATGTTCATGTGTCTCGAGTTACACGCCCACCCGCCCGTTCGTTCCTATTTCTGTTGTTTTTACGATTTCTATCAAATAATTCTCTTTACAACTGCCAGCTCACATGCAAGTATAAATTTTTAGCGTGCAACAAAATTCTCGCTGCTATAAAATCCACACGGCACTAAAACCTAAAATCTACCAGAAAGAAATAAAATACGAAATACAGAACAAAGGAAAAGCTTGAATCATCCGCTTAGAACAGCTCGGGGAATAATGACAGCATGCCAGAGACGCCAAATCATAATTCTAAAAACAAAATTCTACGCCAACAACAACAATATAACTTAAGTAAAAACACCAAAACAGTAAAAGCAAAACAACCTTCATATTTTAAAATTCTAATTTAATTTTAGATTTTGCAATTTTTTTTGCCTTTGGCATTTTTCCGACGTTCTCTGTATAAAAAAAAATTTACTACATTAAACAATTTGCTGTTGTTTTGATTTCGGTGTGAGTCACATTGCAAAATGACAGACTTTTTGCTGCACTGCTATGATTGCAGCAGCAACAAGAATAACAATGGAAATTACAACAAAAAAAAACATGTGTACTATAAAAATACAAACTAAACATCAAAGTATAGTATTAGTACAAGTCGTATCTGCGGCATTTGCCCGTAATATTTAACAACAAGTTTACCATTGCCACCGCAGTTGCCGTCGGCTGTGACGATCAACTCTGATGGCGGCAGCATTTGATCAGCAATTGTCAAGGTGAAAATCTAACTGTCTAACGATATTGTCGAAACAATACGAGTAGCTGAGAGCGAATTGAGTGCGCAAATGCACTACGTGGTTGTTGTGCTGCTATAACTGTGTGCCCGTGTGTGTGTTTATAAGTGCATAGTTGGTGTTGCTAAATTCAAGTAATACGACCAAAGTCGAAAGCCAAACTGAGTTTATGAATATTTATTTTTTGGTATATTTGTGGATTCTCACATACACATAAATGTTTGTATAAAATAAATACATAACCATTCATAGGCACAAGTGGATATATTTGTGACTTAATAAATGGAATTAAAATGGTGTCTCTCAAAATTTTATAACCCACAGAGCGCGCACATAACTGAAAGCAGGCATCATTATAAGTTAAAAAATAAGAATAATAACTTGATTGGAAAACTGTATAAAACTGTTATTGATCAATAATATTGGTTTCTGGCCTTTTTTGGTCAGAAGAGGAAAGTGAAAAAGAGGAATGACTTCGGTTTTAACGAAATCTGGATCTAGTCCAGTAGATGTAAGCAATCAGTATTATTGAACAAAAAAAAAAAATACAAAAAAAAAAAACAAATACAAAAATAAAAAATAAAACTTAAAATTTTGAATTGGATGCATATAACTGTTATCACAAGACGTGTGCACTCAAAAAATACCCTCGACGCTTTGTTGGTAACTGCGTATAAGTGGGCATTTCATGTGAGATTTCCATCAAGCATCACCCTAAGTTATGTCGCTTCATTAGAAAAACTGATTCTTGTACTCACTAAAGTTGGGTCTATTACGGATAGTTTCATTCTATGTATGAAAGGGACCTTGGAGAGTCCATTGTTGTTCCACCACTTTTGGGTGACGCGCATATTGTTTCAATACATTTGGAGGGGTTAAAAAATGGTCGGAGCGTTGGGAGAAGTGTATCTTGCTAATAGTGGAATATGTTGAAAAAAAAATTTAAAATGGTGTCTTCATTTCTAACACGGGTACTTATAGAACCCCTCTGGTATGTAGTTTAGGCAGGATTGTGCCTACATATTTGATTTTTTGCTGAAGTACCCTATATACTTGTGCTCATCATTGTGTTTTATATGGCCTAAACGTGGTTAAAGCCCATTGCACTCCTTTTTACAATGGTAGACTTCGTTGGCTTTGTTCTCTGCCTGTGATGGCTTTTGGGCCGCTTGATTAGTGTCGATTGTAGCCTACTGAACAGCTCAGGAAATGAATGTTGCGTAAAGTTCTGATTCTTTGAGATGTCTTTCTGCATCCTCTTTGCCTTTCTGTTACCTCGGTATATCTCTCTCGCTTCACTATAATTTTCCTAATAAGGGGTGATTAATTCAGAGGTATCGGGTTTAAAATTGATATGAAAAACGAAAATTCAAATTGATTGGGCAATGTTCATTATATTTGGGTAGAACCATTCATGAAATTTATTTTTTATAGATAATTCCGTTCAACTGTTGGCTGCAGCTCGGGCATCCGTAAACACCAATTTTGAGTGATGCGCTGAAGGACTTCAGTCGCTATCGCGTGAACAACTTTTGTAATGTTGACTTCCAATGCCTCAATTGAAGCTGGTGTATCCACAAAGGATTTAGACTTTACATTCGTCGAAACGACGACGCAGTAAATCCATTGTTTCATGGGCTGTTTGGCAACTAGCGCCGTCTAGTTGGAACCAAATTTTGTAGGCATTACGGGCTTGAATTTTCGGCATTAAAAAGTCGTTTATCATGGCGCGAAAGCGTTCGCCATTCACTGTTACTTAGGCGCCAGCCTCGTCTTTGAAGAAATACGGGCCGATGAGCCCAGCCCATAGGGCACACCAAACGTTTGGTTGCAATGGATGTAATCGCTGTTCTTGAATGGCTTCCGATTGCTCTTCTGCCCAAATATGGCAATTTTGCTTATTGATGTAGCCATTAAGCCAAAAATGGGCCTCATCGTCATACAGCATAAGTTGGCCTGAGCGCGCGAAGAACATTTTTCACAGAGCGTCGATTTTCGTAAAACAATTGTTCGATTTGTAAACGTTGTTGATGAAATGTCAATGAATATTGAACAAAATTATGCATTTAGTTTGACAGTAGTCACGCGTGATCTGTCTAAAAAACTCCTATTGTAAAAGGTAGGCTGTAAAATTAAGTTTCGTCCGAACTTAACTTTTTCGTTACTTCTTTGCATCCGTGAGCTCCACAACATTTGGTTAAGAGCGATATAAATGTTGACTGAATATTGACTGAATATTTATATCACTCTTAGATTAAAGTCGGCCGTCAATTTTAGTGGTTGCATGTTTTAAGTAAAATGTAGTCTATGCATGGCTTCCTCAAGTAAAGTTTATTTTCAGACCACTTACCAGTTGTGATTAATTCAGCAACGTCTTGCTCTTCTACAACACCCATTTTGCAACACTATTCGTAATTTATAAGAAAACAATAATTTATTGAATAAAATAAATAATTAATTTTAAAAGGCAGTTTTTCATCAGAAAATTCTTTAAAACAGTAAATGTCGAAGACAAAAAAAAATTATTAAAATTCTATTTGTAATTAAGATTAACTATTTTTACTTTTCGCGCAAAAAATATTTTTCTTTGAATTTGATTAAAACTCTTGTCAAAACACACCTGTGCATGACTACTAATCCCCATAAGCGGGCTGATGGGGTTTTTGCAACTGGTCCAGCAATGGATTATTGCATTTGTGTGTTTGTACAATCGTTTGTAGTTTGCTGACCAGATCCTATTCAAAACCCGATATTCTTGCGAATAAATGCATGCAGGTGAATGAAGCCATTTACGCTAAGTTAAGCAACATCAGCAAAGGCAACTAATCCCCACTGACATTTTCGCTAGTGTCAATTGCGGCTATTATATTTCACAGAATAAGTATTTCTTATATCGGTTTCCACTGGGCGATTTCGAAACTGTGACAAGCACGTGTGCACATTAACCAAAAGCTTATGGATGTGCGTGGATTTGGATTGGCAGTTGCTGAGTGCTGGGTGCGTGGAGCAGTACGCATACACCTCCTTTTACACCTGCCTACTACCTAAAACGGTAACGCACTGCCAATTCGAGCGCTAATGCACTACAAATCCACTTCTGCTTATTCGCTTAAATGCTTCATTTACTTGCCTGAAATACTTAGTTGTGTTAGTGACAGCTTAAGCTCATCCCAACGCATTGATTACAGTACTCGTAATTGTTATCGTCTCTTGCAATACTTTCTTGGCGAAGGGCGTTGATTAAGCGATTAATCACAGCGCTCAAATACAGTAAGGAATTCATGTTTTCAATTTACAGAATTTATGACTGACTTATGTTTAATACCTGCCAACGGTTTTGAGTAGAGAAATACATATGCAAGTATATATGCATTTATAAATATAACTACATATGCATGTATGTGTGCAGTGCAAGTTGCAACGTAAATAGAGACGTTTTATCCAATCGCTGCAACAAGTTTTGCAATACTGTGAACGCAACAGCCGCGTTATTGTCCAGCGTCCTGACTCTTAGTCGAGGCTGTCTTTAGTGCTCATTATCGCCAACTTGACCAACATCACGCAGCTAAATATGGCCAAGATATGTCTTTTTATGGAGAAATGCGCATCACTGTGAGCATGCGCATGCATTTGCAGCGCTTTTCTAACAGCGATACGGTAGTAAGGAAGAGCCAGTTGACTGCCGATAGTCGCCATTTGGCCGGTTGATTCGATTTCGGTGTATGTAGTAGTGGCACCGCTCGATGGTTTGTTCGCTTGCCACTGGACTCTAATGAACTTTTGTTGGATCTATCGAAACGGTTTGCGATTAAGCAATCATTTTCACTGGCTCGGGTTAGTGCTGGGCGCGTTGCGCTAGCGGTGGGTCTTCGGTGCTCAGTTGAGTGGTGTTTCGACAGTGGTTGAAAAGACTAAATGAAAGCAGTAAATTGAGGCAGTGCACAATATTGTGAACGATATATGAAATTGGAAACGCACTTCAGGTACATGATACTCTATTTTTATGTTATTCATATTTAGCACTTAACCCATTTTTCATATTAGGAGCGAGGTAAAGGATGCGTTTCGCCTGAAATTTTACTGACTTTTATTGATTTTACTATGCGAGTATTAGCCCACGCCCAAGCCAAGTGCAAGACCTTTTTTATACATCCGAAAATGTTTGTTTTGACTATTTTCAAATAGGCACCTAATTGGCAATTAAGAATATTTTAGCAACTTAAGCCTTAATTGTAGGCCAAGGAACCGCACGTAAATTCAAATTATTAATACCCAATCAATACTCGGCAGGCAATGGCAAACCTCCGAGTGTATTCTGCCATGAAAGAGCTCCTCATAAAAACCATTTGCCGTTCGTAGTCGGCTGAAAACTGTTGGTGCCTCCATTTGTGGAACAACATCAAGGCGCACACCACAAACTGGAGGAGACGCTCGGTCAAACACCTAACAAAAGTGCATGCGCCCATTATTTATTTATTTCTTTTTATTTAATCAAAACCTAATTAGTAATAAATTTGTGTCAGGTTCCCTAAGCACCACTGTGAAGTCTCTTTAATGAGAAGAGCAAAGCGTCTGCTTTACGAGGTGCGAAGGTGTGGTCAACATTAAACCGATATTCGGTTCTCAGCAAATTTGAAGGAATCAGCTGATTTATAGTAAAGTAATTTTTTTTGTAACTTAAAAAATAGTAAACAAAGATATGTTTGTAAAATATTTACAATAAATAATAAAATTAAAAATAAATATATCTATATATATAAATGTGAAAATCTGTTCCTATGTTCGCTTATAACTCAAGAACGGCTGAACGGATTTATCTTATCTTGGTCTTGAATTATTCGTGGAGGTCTAGGGAAGGTTTAGAAGGTGAGAAAAATTCGAATAATTGCCGGGAAAATGGTCAAAACGTGGGCCCGGGTAACCTTCGGATGTGTATATACAATATGGGTATCAAATGAAAGCTGTTGGTGAATGCTTTAGTTCAGAGTATTTTTCATGCGGATCCGTGACTAGGGTCCCGAGATAGAGACCAACACGTGGACCCTAGAATGTGTTTGTACAATATGGATATCAATTGGAAGCTGTTGGTGAATGCTTTAGTACAGAGTATTTCTCATGCCGCTCCGTGACTGGGGTCTCGAGATATAGGTCAAAACGTGGACCCGGGTAACCTTCGGATGTGTATATACAATATGGGTATCAAATGGAAGCTGTTGGTGAATGCTTTAGTTCAGAGTATTTTTCATGCCGCTCCGTGACTAGGGTCCCGAGATAGAGACCAACACGTGGACCCTAGAATGTGTTTGTACAATATGGATATCAATTGAAAGCTGTTGGTGAATGCTTTAGTACAGAGTATTTATCATGCCGCTCCGTGACTGGGGTCTCGAGATATAGGTCAAAACGTGGGCCCGGGTAACCTTTGGTTGTGGATGTGCAATATGGGCATCAAATGAAAGCTGTCGATAAGTGCTTTAATGTGGGGTAATTTTCATACCTATTGATGACTAGGGTCTCGAAATATATGCCAAAACGTGGACCCACCATGTGTTTGCCCAGCGAAGCGGGCCGGGTTTGCTAGTAAATATATAAAAATAAAAAAATTTTAAATATTTACAAAAACCAACACCTGGTCTTCAATTGAGATCCCTTTATAGGAAATGTATAATCATAGTGTGTCGAGTCATCCTTTGTGTTAACTTCTGCGCAAGTTGTGGAGGTTGGTTGGTTGGTTAAATTAGTGATTCTTCCATAATCCAACTGGCGCTTCCGCACCATTTTGTTGCCACATCCTCGTTACCAACTAGTTTAACAGCAATTTACAGCAAGACTATATCCAGTCTGTGCGGTTTAAGACCTTTATTAGGTTGTTGATGTCTAAGCCAGACAGTTGTACGCTATTCTCGAGGTAATCGACTCCAAATCAGCCGAGTTCATATTGATAACTATTTGGCCGTCCATATTTACTTTCCTTTAAGTTTTTGCTTAACATTGCCCACACATTTCCAATAGGGTTGGCATCAGACGACTGTGGAGGCCAATCCAACATTTCAATCCCATTTTTTGCATGCCACTCTCCACGCCTTGGGCATCGATATTTAGCATCATTTTCTTTTTGTAATCCCCAAGGTTGGCTAGTTCTTCCTGGCATCTTTGCAGCAGACGATAATGCTTTTTGGTAGGTTGGGTAATTTTATTCATCAAAACTGCATTCAATTTGGCGGTAAACACAAATCCTTAGTATTAAATAATTATCAATTTCTCCATTTTCCTGACACCAAATTTTTCAAAAGCAAAATCAAAACACTTTCAGCTGTCAAATACTAAGTGCTTGTTTTGAGTTTTTTTTGTTTTTTCTTTGTTTTATTGTTTTTTTTTTTTACGAAGAGGAGTCCCTGAAAGATTCACCGCGTCAGTGTGTGACTTAAACCCGAATTAAACCTTCTACCGTCAAAGTATTCCTACACCCCGGTACTACTGTTAAGTATCTCGTTGGGAGGCGGTTTGAGCACTAAACGCAACGTCCATTATTGTCCTAATGCAATACGTCGAAAGTAGCGTATGCTTGTTACCACCCACTGTTTAGGTCATTTGGTAAGAGAGTTACCCCTGTCATATCCCAATAAATATTTGTCCAAGTGTGCCCAAACTAGGGCAGCCATTTCACCTAACCTACCCCTGCCATAACTGTACTGCCCCACCCACCATGTGCCTGTTCATACCATAGAAAGGTAAGTTTCTTCCTCTGGTATCGTCAGTTTGCCTGCAATCATAAATAAATCGAAGAAGAGTTCCACGTCCCAACCTTTACATCGCAGGAAGAGCGTTGCCTATTGGTTACAGAACTTCAGCGATTTAGTGCTATGCTTTCGCTTTTTCGCCTTCTTTCCATATACCTTCAAAAAATATATAACCCCATCATCATGGCCATACTTGTGGGGTTATTCTCTAAAACCAACCAAGTCCTGTCAGGAACTGCGTCATATAAAAGTCAACGTTACCATGTTTTCTATCGTCTCATGCTTCTACATTTCTAAGAAGCCTGTGCATCATCTCACTTTGGTTGTTAGGGTCCAACGTCTTTGCCATTTAGATAGACTCTTCTGCACTTCTTCTTTGTGATCGTCAGCTGTTAAGGACCTGCCAACGCTTCGGCTTTGTAATAGACTCTTCCACTTTCAAGAGCCAGTATGTCTGGGGGCCTTATGTCAGACATGACTCAAATAGCTTCGTGAGATACAGTGTGGGAGCTAAATGATGTGTGGGTGAACACCGAACTCAATAACGCAATTTAAAGCTGATTTGCCTCAGGTAATTCTTCTGCTTGAACTTTGTCTAAGCTAAGCTTTATTGAAGACTATTTAATTATTTAATTTTTTTTATGTGTGTCCTTTCTACTACTTTCATCAGAAGAACTAAAAATGTGCCAAAAATTGGTGATTTACAAAAGTCAAATATTTACGAAAGCTGATTTCTTTAAAGCCTGAACCAGCAACGTAAGAGTAATGGCCTTATTCGATTTACGCGTACGAAAATGTTTAAGCAAAAAAGGCGTCGCCTTCAACCTTTTAAAATCTAACACCACTGTAAGATTCCCATTTCAGATTTAACTCGCCTATTAGCCACGCTCTTGACGCGCATGCGCGCCTGTTTGAAACAGAAAAAAAAA